>VDFB02004573.1:0-46250 GCA_007258455.2 Sequoia sempervirens | reverse complement strand
ATCCTTTGTCTTCTTGTGAAAATTTTTCTTTGGATTTCTTTTGTTCTGAACCCATGGAACCTATAAAGCATCATGATGATTTCTTTTTCAAATCTTATCAAAATTTCAAAGAAAAGTATATAACAGAGTCATACCTTTCCAATATCCCACCTGAAACTAATATATCTATAGTTTTTCATCCCACTCCAATTATTATGGATGAACCTATTCTTGAACAAAATATATCCCAAATAATAATAAAAAGTACAATTCTTTTCCACCACCTATGTCCTACAAGAGACCAAGAGATAACCCAACAATCCCTTTTGTACCTCCTAAAATCAAACAAATTTATAAACCTAAAAAGAAAGTGGTTTCACAACCCTCAGAGGTCCCTTCCATTCCTCGCTTAAGGGAAGAAAATAGATTGATGGTTGAAAAACCTGCTCCTACACTGTCACAACTTGAAAATTTTGCAAGAAGAAATTGAAATGATAAAGAGTGTAGGTGTAGACATCATGTTATATCTCGTTAGTTAGAAGAAAACGATAAACCAAGAATCCAAGATTCATAAAAAAAACTCAAACAAAGCATGATGATTCTCCACATTCTCCACAACAAAAACAAGAACATACAATGGACATTGTTATTAGACCTCTTGTTGTGATTAGATTGGATCATTATGATGAGATTACTAAGATTAATGAAGTGCATAATGAATTGTAGATATTATTTTACACTTCTATGAATTTAGATGGGCACAACCATTATGATCCTACAAATAAGAGTGAATCACCATGTGTTGAACTTGGTGATTTTCCTAGTATGGAACTTGTTGTTTCCCCTTTGGCTATTTATCCACCTTCCATATATGATAAACAAGATTGGGATGTAGATGACTTGCTTTAGGTTGGTTCACATGTGATATAATTTTTTTTTATGTTCTTTGTTATTTCATTTATGTAATGTGTTCCTCCATATGGTGTTTTTTAGTGTGTCTTTATGTCTATGAGATTTCTTGGGATGACCCTTGTTACTTTGTTGGTGCAAGGATACAAAGGAAGTGAATATATTGTTACATTCTTCTATTTGTATCTCCATTCTTCTATCTATCGTAAACATTATATTTTATTTTTTCTTATGTTTTCCTTTTGGGGATGATGCAAGGCATCAAGATATTTAAGTCTCTTCTATGTCGACCCAAAATATTTTATTTTCTTTTTCTCTCCATGTGTCATTCATCCTTTGCATTCATTGTTCTATGAGTATTTGGGGAATGATGATAGTTTTGAGCTCTATTATATCACTATAGAAAAGACATACATTGACCCCAAAACCATGGATCCCTTATGTGCTATCTTTTATATTACATGTGGGAGTAACTCCTTCATGAAACAACTCTATTTAGAAGCATATCGTTGATATAAGGCATAATAAAACTTGCTAGTCCATCCCTTTTATTGATTTTTGCATTAGCTTTGACATTGTATTCTTGTGTATCTTGTCTTGCTCACATACCTTACATATCTTGTGTGTCCCTTTGTCCTTATGTTGTTTTTCCATGTGATCTTAGACCTTGGGGGCTTAGCCACCTCCTTGATCGTTTTCATCCTATATGTCTAACATTGGTACACTTGGACCCCTCTTGACAGATATTTGTCTACTTTAGTGTGATTTTGAGTGTAAGTTCATACTCTCACTAAAGTGGCAACTAAATGTAGTGTAGGAAATAGTATACCTTTACAATTTTACACTATTTTTGAGTTCCTTAATTTATTAGACATAATTAAGCTTCTAATTTTCCAAATTATACATTCCAAATCCTTATCTTTCTTTTTTTTGAAAATGAAACCAAAATTTAATTAATGCAATCAATAATTAAATCACATTAGAGCATGTGCATCTTGGAATTATGGGCTAGAACCCATTCACCACACACATGGAATTATGGGCTAGAATCTATCTGTCCAAGGGAAAATGGGTCCCATTTAAGTCCTAGGACCCATTTTTAAATATGTCTATGGTGGTATTTTAATGATTCAAATTCAACTTGCAATTGTTGGCTTTTGGATCTAATTTTCAAGAAATTAGATAAACACCTATAAATACATAGTATTTTTATCAATTCAAATCTAAGTGATAATAAGACACATAATCAAGAGATCATACATGAGAAAATATCATTTTCAAGAGTATTCAAGAGCAGATTTATCAGTCATTTGTTAGAGCATTTAATATCCTATCATCATGTTCAAGCTTATGTGTGTTCATGCTAGCTTGTGAAGGCTACTATGCATTGTTGATCCTAAAGCATCCAAGTATTTCAAGTATCCAAATCTATCAAGAAAAGCAAGATCAAATTCCTTGGAGTGATGTGTTTATCTTTAGTCCTCTAAGGAAAGCCATTGAAGGGTTGGTGAGTTGTAACATGAATTGTCCACTCATCATTTCCTTCTCCTTTGTCATTTGTATTTTTCTATCAAGGTTTAATTACCAAACTTGAGGTTTGAATAAGGAAAAACCCATTTCAAATATTTTTCTTTTTCTTTTTGTAGGTGCAAATTACAAGTTGAAGAATAATTGAAGAGATCTTGAAGATACATTTTATATTATTGCATAAGTTGTCATCATTGTTGTCACGCCACAAAAACTGAGTTACAGATTTTATTTCCAACTTTCCAAAAGTGGGACCTATGTCAAGAAGAAGCCCAGATCTAACATCAGAGGACTATTAAAAATGTTTTTAAAGGCCCTAACCAGGACTCATTTTCCTAGTGGTGAACTAATCCTTTAGTAGGTCTCAAAACCAGCTGTTGGTGACAGTTACATGTGTTCAAATCCTTATCAAATCTACTTGCAAATTGTCATTTTCATTTTTGTAAGTATTTTAAGAATTTTTATTTCATGTATTAGTTCTTATTATTCAATTAATTTGAGTTCTTAAAATCATTCCAATTTGTTTCTAAATATGTCCTATTGTCCTAAGGACTGAGATCTAGGTCTAATTAGCTCACCATTGAAGTTGAAAGTCGATCTTTACACCTTGTGACCTCTTTCCTAATGAAATGTGCCCTTAGGGAAAGACAACTATTAAGAGATCCCACAAATACCATATCTATTGTTGGGGATCCTCTTTCCCAATATTTTAGTTATAATTTGGTTAGACAACCTAATCAAGAAAGAGAAACAAAAACTAGCAACATTTGGTACCAATGATACCCCTATCTCACATTTACATGTAATGTCACCATGCTTGAGCTACTACATCTATAGCCTAACATAACTACAATAATGACTTATGTGGCAACATCCCTATAAATCACTAGGGTAAAATAAGGGACATATCATTGATTTAAATCCAAAAGAGGGGAAATCCCCTTTGGTTTCATAACTAAGAAGATAAAAGAAATGAATCAAAGACGTTAGCATCAACATAGAAAGCCCAAAGAAGGATTTTATGATGTGAACATGAACTTGGGTTGGAGTTGTATTTATTTTGTTGATGTATGAAAATTTTAAATTGATATGATATTCCTCGCACAAATCAAAGGTGATGCTTATTATAGGAATAGGATTAGATAAAATTAGGAAACAAATAATGTCCACATTAACCATTTGTTATATAAGCTTCCCTTTGTGGGTAGCAATTATAGAGGAAGCAAGGCATGTAGGTATTATAGAAAATGAAGGATGATCCTAGTACTTAGGTGTTCAAAGATGGGGTTTAGGGTAAGATTGATCAACTAGATAAATATAAAAGATTACTAAAAAAAAAAAAATTCAAACTATACTCAAAAGAATCCTCTATAGATTGCTTGATTCCCAAGGTGTTAGGCTAAATTCGAAGGTAGGATTCAAGTCTTTTAATAATTAAATATATACCCTTGAATGACAATGACCTTATTGCACTTCTAGTGGGGAGTGTGGTCTTCATGGAAGCGACTTAGGATTGATTAGTCTCGATGAGTCTAAGAATTTGGATAGAGCACATACCTATCTTATGATAGGTTCCTACCTTGTATTGGGTGGATTCCTATTCCAAATAAATGGATAGATTGATTCATGTTCCATATAGAAAAATGACTAACCATATGATTGGTCATTGTTCCAAGTTTGAAAATACCTAACCCATATGCATAGAAGTTCCCAAGTATAATTATCAATGAACACTTATTAATTAAAATAAATATGTAGTGGACTTTTGGCATAGATAGATTTTAGGTTGTTACAATTTTTCCATTGAAACTCTTTCCTACCACATTTCATGGTTCCTTGATAGGTGAACATACTCCACTAAAAATTCTTAATAAATTCCTATTGAAGCTCCCAAAGCTATGATTTTTTTGGCTTCAAACATATTTCTTGGTGAAGGACCAATCTACTATTACCTTGACCTTCTTTGGGTCCATCTTAAACCCTTTTATAGACACTACAAAAGCTAGATATACTAGTTCTTTCTTCATAAAACTACATTTCTTCAAATTTACAAGAAAAAATCCTTATTTTATTCTTTGCAAAACTACTCTAATATACATTAAGTGATACTCTTTTGTCTTACTAAAAATTAAAAGTTCATCTAAATATGCAATTAAAAATTTACCAAGAAAATGATTCAATACCTCATTCATCAGCCACATAAAGGTACTTCAAAAATTTTCTAACCCAAATGGCATTACTAGCCACTCATATAAACCATATTTTATCTTGAATGTTGTTTTCTGTTCATCTCCTTATCAGATCCTTATCTAATGGTATTTTCTCTTCAAATCTATCTTATTAAATTAGTTGACTCCACTTAGACAATCCATCATGTCATCCATTGGAGGTGATAAAAATATATAATTTATATTTATCTTGTTTATGGCCCTATTGTTAGTACACATCCATCATTCTCCATACTTCTTTAGTGTGAGTACAATAGGTATAACACATAGACTCAAAATTTATTTAATTATACCCTTATCTAGTAGTTCTTGCACTTGTCAATTTATCTTCTAATTATCCATAAGTGTCATCTAGTATAATTCCTAGTTTGGAAAACCATCCCCTGGTATCAAATTCATGTAATGACTCATGCTCCTTACAGGTGGTAATCCATTAAGAAAATATTTCATCAATTTTTTTGTAAATTAATCTAGAATCTCTTGTACCTCCATGGGAACTTCTTCCTTCTCCTCTATTGTCCTAATCTCTACAAGCTTAGGAATGATAAAAAAATTCCTTTTCCTTTTTAAAATAGCTAAAAAAAATCCTAGTCACTAAATAAACTTTGTGATTCTTTTCTACTTCCTCATCACTACATTTCATGGGATTCAAGGTACACCATTTCCCATTTTTATTTATTTTGTAACAATTTTCTTTTCCATCATGAATAGATTATCTATCATATTTCCAAGGTATACCAAACAACCATTGGTATAACATCAAACAATGTATCATCCTTATAACTTATAATATAAAAATTCATTAAAAATTTCTCTTACCAGTAGTTGATGTCCCTTTTGTAGTCAAGAAACTTTGTAGGGACTCAAATGCTTAATCCTTTTCAACTACAATCTCTCCACTATTTATTACAACACCATATTGTTAATGCTACCACTATCTATAATTATTATACAAAATTTACCTCCATACTTACATCCAATTTTTTTAAAATATCCTCTTTTGTGTGGGGTCTTCCTTCTCCTTTTCTAGTTTTAGGAAAAAATCTTAGCATCAAAGACTCTATCTTTGGGTTCTTCTCCAAACTTGGGTGAAGCTACACTTTCTTCTTCTTCTTCTTGGGCCACATGAATTTTAGCCTCCTTGCATTTACTACTATTGGTTGTATTTGAGGACATTCAAATTCCCCATGCCCAGTTTCTCCACATTGGTAACATGTACCATTGAATTTTTCCTCTTCCAAAATATCCATGATCCCAAGAATAATCTCCCCTACCTATGACATAGATTCCTCTTCCTCCAATTTCTTGAGTGTAAGAACTCATCTGGATCATGTTGGTTTATTCTTATTTACCTTGGTATCCTCTTCCACCACTATAATGTCCTCTTCTACACATGAAAACATCCCTCTACCTCTTGAGTTGCTCTATTTTTTCTTATCCATTTTATCTTATGCCTTCAGGGAATATTGATAGGCTTCTTTTATAATTTTCAATCTAACCAATAATAATTTCATCTTGAATACATAAAAGTAAACAATTTACATACCTTGACACTTTGTCATCATCATCATCAAAGTGTCCTACTCTAATGCTCAATTTTCAAATTTCTTCCAAGTATTCCTGGACACTAGATTCTTTTTTTTTTTAAGATTTTGTAACTTCCTAAACAAACTTAGGTGATAATCCATTTGGAAGAATTTGGCCTTCATTTTAATCACCATTATGTCCCATGACTTGATTTTCTCTTTACCTCTTAAATTTTTTATTTGTCTATAGATGTTCCCACCATAGGGATGCATGTATTTTCAACTTAGTCTAGTAAAATTTCACTCTCTTGTCATCTTAAATTTCTTCAAAATCAAAATACTTCTCCATTTTTGAAATCCAACCTACAAGAAGCTACCATTATAGCTAGGAGGATCCAATCTTGATTACTTCTTATTATGGACATTAACTTAAAATATATTTTTCTACTTGGTCCACTGAACACCTTCATTTGCTTAATTTTCTCCATCTACCACTTCTTCATCCTCACTAACATCTTCAAATTGTACCCCTCTTCTCTACATTGCCTCCATTAAGTCTAACCTTGTTGTAACTCATCATAACATCTCCATAATCGCTATATCATTAGCCTATTTTTCTGATACTCTTAGGCCACACCCTCTATGTGTCATGTATCACTCATTTCCCCTATAGTTATAGGCTTTTTCTCTCTTCACTTCCCATAAAAAATTCTCTTAGGATTTATTCTCTTGACATAATCACAACCTACTATGATACCAATTGATGTCATTGAGATTAGGGAACCTTATAAGATAACTCAATCACATATCCAATGCAATTTTTAATGAAAAATTAATGTTCATACGATCAAAGAACTCACTTTTGTATTAAATAGCACCATTTTTTTACACAAGTACAAAATAGATCAATTCTGATCACAATCACCCTTCTTTTTAACTTCCAAAAAGATCCCTAGATGTATTTATCAATATTCTTTTATCCTTTGATGTCTAAGAAGTTGGAATAAATTAAATTATGATTGTTACAACAACTAAATCATTACAAAAATGAAAAGTGTAGTAGCAGGATGAAAATTTGTAAATATAATATTAGACATAAGTTTCACAAATGACTAATTCAAACAAGAAATTTTGCATGTTCAATTGGCCAAAAAAACTCCATAATTTATACTAGTCTAATTCATAAGAGAATTGATACATGGTGATTTCATCATTACATCATACTTACATCATGGTTACAACATCACCCTACCAATTTTATGCTTACATCATCATCAAAGTTGTTCATCTAAACTAGTTGAATAAACTTTTCAATTTTTAGTTCACTTGAGTTTACTGACAAATCTTGATGGCCATGAGAAACCTACACTAGTTGGATGTAGAATTCCTAAGAAAGTTAAATAGGAAAGAAATTTCCACAAATCTAGATGACCTTGAATTTCCTATAAATGTGAAAAAACCCATCAATACTGGTTATGTGGAAAAATACATTGGAACTAGTTGTACACAAGCTAGTTTAGTAGAAAATATCTAGAATGTTCTACTAACAAACCAAAAAATTGTATAAACATAACTTAGTAATTTTTCACCCAATTCTCATTGAATATAATCTATATATACCCATTAGTCTCCCCTACAAAGTGATGTCACTATTTAAATCCTAAATTGTCTTTGAAAATCCTCCTAAAACAACTACCCAAAAACTAGCACTACTAGAAGTAAAAATGCAACAAAATTGAAAAAAAAGAAAAGATTTTTTTTTTGTTGATGCATGATTGCCTATGGACCTAGATGTTCCTACATCACCCAATCCAACACAAATTTTCTCTTATCAAAATTATTAAATTGCAAATAATACTCCATAATGTGACACGGATAACAAAAAGCTCTTTTAAATTGATTTTGAAAGATACAAAATTTAAAATATAAATGTTCAATCTAAAATATTTTCTTACCAATTACACATAATCTCCACAAAATTAATGATCATGGACAATACCCAAATAATTAAAGTTTAAATGGTAAATTCTTTTATAACTTCTCAGCATCATATAATCTCTGCTCCTTCAAATTATGCTCAACTCTTTGTAGAAGTGAATGCAACAATCAATAAATTATTTATTCTTATGTCCTCACATCCATCTTGAATTCCTCACAATAATCTTATTTCTACCAATCCAAAATTTAGAGTGATCACAATATCTTATATTTCCTACACAACAAAAGATCTCTCTCTCACATGGCTAGCAATCAACAAAAACTTCTACACCAATTGAAATTTTTGTTGTAGTTGATGGTGCTCAAAGATGAATTTCCACATAAAAAATCATAGATGTGCTATCTTCGACTTTAAATTGATCATTAAATATAGATATATATTTAAAACATTTTTGGGTTTTATTCTTTTCTTCATCATACTTTTTTTTTTTAGATTGTAGGAATTGGGTAGCTCTCTATAAATTGTAGTGCACTTGGCAAAAATTTTCATGTGATCAGTGATGCTGGTGCAACATGCCCTTCGATACCACAAGGACAGGGGGAGACTAGACCTCGTGGCCTCTCTTCTGCAACAAGATGCTTTAGCTAATCGAGCCATGACCCTCATTCCTCTTCATTATATTTCTAGAACATTTTAAATTTTTCAAATTTTTAATAAATGAGATTATAGTTTTATTGAAACTACACTAGACTAGTAAAATAATGTACCAAAAAAATGTGCTAACAAAGTCACAAGAATAAGAGAGATAAATGCTCTAATACCATATTAAAATGGTGAGCGCACACACAAAAATAATTTACCAAACCATTATTATAGAGAAATAAATCATAAAATGATATATGTTAATTTTTAGATGATTTATAATGCTTTCTAATGCAAATTTGTAAATATAATCATTTTTCTTATCAACTACCCAAAATTACTAATGAGAATGTAACTCCCAAAACTAACTATAAACTAACCTTTATTTATTTTCTATCTACTAATATTCTAATTATTTGTTATTTATTTGTCCTATAATCTAAGAATTGATGTAATTTAAAACCAACAATTTTGAATTATGGATTATGTGATTTACCTAATTGATTTTTGATTGCTTTGTTCCTTTATGCTAATGAGGTATATTTATGAATCATAAGTGGATTTTGTGTTGTAGATCATGTCAATTTTTTTTATGTTGATGTTGAGTAAAATAATTCAATATGCTCTTAGGATAGGTGCCTTATTGATGATGTTCTAAATACTATAGGATTCAACCTTGTGGTTGCTTTATAATGTTGTTAATTTCATTTTATGGTCTAATAATTATGGTGTTCAGATGTATTAACTATTCTAATCTTTAATTTCAATTTAGGTCTATCAATTTAAATCTTTCTTGAATTGAAAATGATAATTTTTTTTTACAATTATTTTATTATATTGCTCTTTTTCTCTCTTGTCTTCATTTTATTTTTTAATTTGCATGATAATATTTAAAATTAATATTTTCATATGAATAATCCATATACTTGCATTATGTGGATTAAAAATGGTAGCTTTGCAAATAATTTTAAAGTCTATGTGTAATGGAATATTTAGTACCTTCCTAGTTAAATAGTTGTTGTTGACAATAGATAGACCTATAGGACCCTACTTCGAGACATTAAGAAATTATGACCAATGTACCATCTCTCTCTTTACAGAAAGATATTAGTTTAACATGATTCAATCACTCATATTTTTACTTAAATAGTTGTTGTTGACAATAGATAGACCTATAGGACCCTACTTCGAGACATTAAGAAATTATGACCAATGTACCATCTCTCTCTTTACAGAAAGATATTAGTTTAACATGATTCAATCACTCATATTTTTACTTAAATAGTTGTTGTTGACAATAGATAGACCTATAGATAGACCTATAGGACCCTACTTCGAGACATTAAGAAATTATGACCAATGTACCATCTCTCTCTTTACATAAAGATATTAGTTTAACATGATTCAATCACTCATATTTTTACATTATCTTGAACAAATTTGGTTTCCATTTTATTGTTATTATTTGATGATCTTGATTATTGTATTGGTAGTTTTAGAGATCATGTCATTACATCTTTATTATTTTGATATTAAATTTCTATAAATAAATCAAGTGGTTATTAGTCTTGAGATCTTAAATTGATATGTATTGAAAGTAATATTTAAGAGTTGAAAATATTCACTATTGATGTGGATTGTTTATGATCACATTCGTACTTAATAGTAATTTTATATTTAGAAACTATATCCACACATTGATTTTAATGGTTCACCAATTGAGATTGTTCATAGATCATTTATCTTTATTCACTAATAGTGGAAGTGTTGATTAATTGCTAGAAATATGAACTTGTTATGAACTTATATGTACATTTTGAATTTCATAGGCATCCTAGTCAATGCATTCAAACTATGAGATATGATAAAACTTAGGTTTAAAACTTGCTAACTTTTGAATTGAAGTGATGATGGATTAACCCGTTTTTATGATAAATTTTGAAAATTTGCAAGCATTGGGGACAATCCAAGATCTTACGGAGAGAAGTATATCACAACCCTAATTGTTATTTATCTCTTATGCTTTTATAGTCTTCCTATACTTTTTATTATTCTAAGTGTTGTCTTTGTCTCTGGTTGTGCGAACCCTTTTCCTATTACCTACAAAACAACATGAGTAAACAAGTTAAACAAGTAATTGCAAGCTAAAACAAGGATTCCCTATGAAATCCATTTACAAACTCAAAATAGGAAAGAAAATAATGAAGAACCAAATAACAACAATGAAATAGCTTGAATCCTAATTTAAGTATGCAAACTTATGATCCCATGGGGGAATTGGTGCCAATTTGATATGAAAATTGGCCCTTTCCCAATTCTTATGTTGCAAGATTCAAATGTTGAAGATGATATTGATCCACTTTGATGAAAGATGAGAACTTCAAGCCAAAAATCTGCAAAACCTAGCTATAACTCAATGATAATGGATAAAATTCAAGAGATATTTGAACATGGTTACTTTGCTTGGATTGTGGATGATGAAATGAGGGTATGAACTCTTTATTTATAGGATTTCAAGATGGATGAATGCCCAAATTTGAGCAATATGGGACTAACATTCATCCAATGATATGGTGCCACTTGTCAAGCTATGAATGGGTGATGGATGTGCAAGATTTGGGGTTTGTGCCAATAAATGCCAATATTTGAAATTCAAATTTGTTGAAATGACATGCAAGAGGGAAGGGGAAATGCAATAAATGCCACTTGGCTCAAGGAAAAAGACATGTAAAATGAAGTTATTGCCTTGTTGGATGTACATATTGACTTAGAATTTTCGAATTCAAATTGAGAGAATATTCTAAAAGATGCCTTGTGAGGAAAATAGAGACTTAATAAATGAATTAAATTTATTTTCATGTGCAACTTGCATTATCTAGAGGATGTGATATGAGATGAGATTAAATTAATCAAGGGTTAATTAATTTAACAGAAGATTAGATGATGTGACCTTGCTTGACTCAAATTTATGGATTTATTTAAATCAAATAAGAGAGGAATATGATAAGATTCTAATTAAATAAAGATTTTGATTTATTTAATTAAAAGTGATGGTATTAGATTAAATTAAATAAGGTTTTAATTTATTTAATTTAATGGATAGACTTTAGAGATTTAATCAAATAAATTGATTATTTAACTAAATAGGGATAATTAGATCAAATGGATTGATTTAATTAACAAGAGAGGTGACTTAATTAGATAAAATGATTTATTCAATTAAGGGATGAAAATTGATGAATTTAATCAGATAGGGGGATTTGATTAAATGGTTAGACCGAGGGATGATTCAGGGAGAAACGATGTTAGTAAGTCAGGATCAGATGCACGATGTCAATCAATATATTTTACGTGTCTACACTGGTTAACTTCCATTGTTGGAGATATCTAGTTCCAATCAAAATACTTTGACAAGGATATTAACTCATTTAAAATAAAAAATATAAGTTGATAAATTTAATTTGTATCACCTTTAGAAAACTTCTTGTTTAAAATAGAAAACAAATTTTCTAAGAAAATTGTTACACCTTGGTGGAAGATATTTCTTGATTTTAGTTGACAAGGTGGTAAACACTCAGGCTGGCATGATTTATGAACAATCTTGACTCTTCACAACTTCAGGTGGTATTAATTAACAGAAAGGAGGAGGCTGGCTTGGAGGGGAATTCTATTGGCATCTGAGAAATCTGAACTTTTGTGGAGTACTTTCTTTGTGGAATGTCTTCTTTACCTGCTTGTTTGTAAAGAGAACGAGGACTGTCTTTGGCCTTGGTCTTCCATATGATATTATCTGTAAGTTCATTCTTCCTGACTAGAAATTCCAGTTCACAAAGTCTAAACTAATCCTTATCTTTATAATTCCTTTAGAATATACAGAAATATTCGATAATCATCATTTCATACTATTTTCTTTAGTAATGTCACATTTATCAAAGCTTAGGTTAGGGATCGTTTACACTCGCCGATGGTCCTTGCATGGAAGTTTCTAAAACCTTTGCACCAAATTATATTTTGTGCATGATTTACAATCGATGCAACCTGTGAGTCCACTTTTCTTTGAGGAAAATTAGCAAGTAATTCTACATTTTTTATGCATGAATCATCTAAGACTTGTTCTTTGGATCTCGTATCATATTGATTTTTTGAAAGACATTTACATCACATTAAGATGTGTTCTTTTTTCCAATGAACTTATTATAGTCTAATGGATTTTATGATTAATATATCTGGTATCTATATTATGTTTTGGCTGGTTCAAACACTAAAATAGGGTACTTTTGATGTTCCAAACCAGTGCTCTATATTCTTGAATACGGTTGTTGATCATTGGTGGGAATTATAATAGGATTATGATGTTTGTGACAGAGAACCAGATCCAAACCATTATACCATAGAAAGAGGCTTTAGTAGTAGTTCCAGAGAGGGTTCCTATTTAAGTGAGCAGGCGGTATTTGTTTTTCATGATGCTGTTGTTTTTATATCAAGCATGACCATAAAACATCCTAAATACAGTCAATCTGGTAATGAGAGATTTAGATTTTATTAGGACGTGGAGTATGAATATGGCATTTTGAAATAGGATACCCATGTTTATAAATAAGAGTTTGAATAAATTAAATTTAAATTTAATCACCATGAAATGTGGGAATGGGTGTCAGAATGGTATTGCCATCTACGTGACAGTAAGGGCTCTAATAATACTGCTAGTTTTAGTGCTTGAATAGAAGAACCACAAAACATGTCAAATTGGATTTGGGAGTTTGTCATTAAATGTTTGGAAACCATGTTTCATCCTATCAGGCTCATCTTATTTTCCATTTATAATATATTTTTGTTTTGTAGATGGTGTATAAGTATTGATTTTGAAAGTTATCTTGGGCGGGTGTGAACAATTTTGAGTTTACTATATTGTTTAACAATCTTTCATATTTAACTTTTATTTTTGTAGTTTTTGCTATAAACTTAGACAATTTTTAATGGGATTGATGAGGTTGCTTAAGTTCTTAGATTGCTTCTATATTTCTCTTTCTATCAAAAGTTATTTTTTTAAATGGAATTTAATTCTTTAGACTTGTATTATATATACTAGATTCATAATGATACAAATTTTTTGGATTGAATAAATAGATTTTATACAATTTTAGAATAAAAATATTATACAACATGAAGGAATTATTACAAGTAGAAAAAGGTAGTAACAAGATAATAAGTAAAATCTACTAGATTTTTATACCATAAATAGTAGATACTTTTATTTAGTAGATAACAAAGAGTTAACATAGAGTAGATGTTGATAAATAATTTTTATATTGCAAGCAATCAATAAGAATATTTAATATAACTATCAAATTAGACAACAAATTAATTGGAAGGGTATATTGAAAGATTTGATTTGGTGGTTATTGGTACTGCATTGGTAGTCATTAGCATTTCATACAATAGTTATTGAATATAGAATTACTGGTATTTCATGGCGGTCACTTTTTATAAGAAACCATACAAATAACTTATTTTTAGGTGATCACGTCATTTGTTTGTGACATGTCAAAGTAGTTCTCATTATAATATTCTTTGTTTATCAGTTGCTAGTATTAAATGTAAAAGTTAATGAGTTGTTATTCCATAATTTTCTTTACATATTGAGTTGATATTCATTTGAAAGACTTAGCTATTGTCTCAACACCCCTTAGCTTTCTTAAATTATCAAAGATAAATCTATTAGTAATTTGATGCTATACTTAGCACTTGGATAGTTAACACATTGTTATCATATTGATAAATTGGAACCTAGTTTTGTTACAATTGATTTGATAATCTAGTTTTTTTTGTTGTAATATGATTAAATTAATATTAATTAGGATAGTTTTGGATTATCCTATTGTTTAATATCATATATGTTATTTTAGTTAATATTGATTATTATAATTACTATCATTTTATAGCATTTGGCATCAATTGATTAGTTGTTTTGTTTGAACACTTTGGTTTATCATCTATGTAAATAATTCCCTTGGTGTGGAGCTTGATTATCTCTACCTAATTAGTCTCCAAGTGGGATATTTTTGGTTACATGGAACCTAATATTGTTGGCTTTGGATCCCATTTGATTCTAAGGGGGTGCTCAGGTATGGTTGGGGGAGTGTGGGTACCCCATTTGCATGAGTTTGGGGGGATAACCCCTCCAATAGGGGTCTAGGGGCCATGTGTCCTAATGAAGGTTCGGGGAAATGCCCTTAAAGCCAAAATTATATATTATTTTATTGTAAATCTAGACTATTCATCATTATACCACAAATTTGAGGGTAGAGATTACATTGGTATTTTTTTCCAAAAAGATAACCCCTTTTTATGAGGGCATTGTATTAAATCTATGCATGCTATTCTATTGTGTGAGGAGTCTATGAGAGAGTGAAGAGGAAGTTGCATCAGATGTGTTGTAGGTTGCATCCCTTCATTTTTTTGGATGGAATAGAGGAAGCATTGGTTGTTTCTCTATGGATGTAGCCCATATTGGGTGAGCCATGTATATTTATCTCTATGTTTTTCATTATTTTATATTTTATTTTTGTATTCATTTAATTGTATATTTCTCTACAATCATATTACTAACAATTGGTATCAAATTCATACATTTATTTGGATGATAAATTCTAAAGGAGGGTTTATAGTTTGAGTGGGAGTAATGATGAAAAAAGGAAAATACATGGTCAAAAAATTTAATGGAAAAAACTATCTATTATGGAAGATACAAATATGTCGAGATCTATATTAAAAGGATATTTTCTTAACATTGGGTGGAAAGCAAAGAAATTGGTGAATATGAAAGATGAAGAATGAGATATTATTGACAAAAAAGAAATAGGAACAATACAATTGTGCTTGAAAATATTGGTGGATTTTAACATATCAAAATTAGTGACAAACAAAGGATTTGATGAAGATATTGGCTAAACTCTATGAAAAACCCCCATCTTCCAACAAGGTATTTTTTATGAAAATTTTATTTAATATGAAGATGTTAGAAGGTGGTTTTGTTGCTGATAATTTAAATGAGTTTAACACAATCACTAGTCAATTAAGTTCTACAGGAGTGAACTTTGATGATAATGTTAGGGATCTTTTGATTTTTTTCATTACTATAAAGCTATGATATCTTGTTCATGTCCATGTGAGTAATTATATCTCTAGTTTAAGCACTTTAAATTTTGATGATGTTGTTAGTGTCATCCTTAGCGAGGACATGCGATAAAAAATCATAGATTGAGAAATTACATAATGATTTAACTATAGAGAATAGGGGAAGACATAGGGAGAGAGGAAAGAGCCCACAAAATCATGAGAAGTCTAACAAGGGAAGATTCAAGTTAAGAGGAAGGCTGGAGATTTGGAATTTTGAAGAACATACACCTGAAGAAGGAATGTTAGTCTCGAAAGGGAAAACAAGATGAACAACCAAAAAATAATAGGGAAGAAAATGTAGCATGTGATTTGTTGCAAGATGCTTTAATCCTTTCATTACATAATATTATTGATTATTGATTGTTAGAGTCAGGGGATTCATTTCATGCACACCCCATAGGAAATATATTTTGGACTATGTTCAAGGTGATTTTGGATAGGTTTACTTGGATGATGATGAACCATTTAAAATTATTAGAAAGGGTATGATATAGATAAAATTACTTAATGGAAAACAATGGTTATTGACAGAGGTGAGGCATGTTCTTGATTTGAGAAGAAATCTAATTTAAGTACGACATATAGGAAGTGAAGGTTGTATAGTTAAATTTATAGATAATTAATGGGTAATTGCACAAATATGTCATACAAAAATGGGGTCTTAAGATGCCACTTATTTTTTCAATCAAAAAAGTCTAATATTCGATGAGAAAATGAAGATAGTTATGCTAAAAATTGAAGATGCAACAAGAAAAAAAGTTGTAGTGCTCCAAATCTAGTTTCTAAGCTACTATTTTTTTTTTTTTAAATGGTGAAGATTAAGGGTTTCAAAAAGGGGGAGCACACAAAGTATAGTTTTTTTTTTTTGAAAAAGATAACATAACATCTAGTGTGCTCCCCCTAAAATGTTAACTTTATTTAGAATTTCAAAAGTCACTTTAGTGAGAAACTAGCTAACACCATGTAGTTTATGTCATATTTTTCGGCTAATTTCTTAATGAATATATGTTTTTTTTACTATTTTTTTAAGTGTACACATCTTTAAAAAAAAAAAATTGAGCGTGCTCCCCCTGATTTTTTGTTAAAACTATTTGAAAATCATTTTTTTTTCCAATATGTGTAGAATAAAGTCTAGTTTCTAAAAATGTAATTTATTTCAAAATTTGGTGAACGAATAAAAAACTATACCCAAAATACCACATGTTGGTTTTTGACAAAAAATGGACACACTAACAAAAGAAATTAAACATGAAAACCTTAAAATAATCAAAATTTGAAAAAAGATATTGTTGCCAAAATTCTCACATTTTGTACAATATTGTTATTAAAATGTCTAACCTTAGGTTATTGGTAAAATTATTATCCATAGGTTTTAAGAAAGTTTTTATTTCTTTAAAAGGATCAGGACCTAATAGGAGCCTCTTGAGTATTTAATGCATTAAATAAAGATTTGTTTCACAAATGCATTAAATAAGGAGTTTTCATATCACACCAAGGTTGCATTTTATGGTTTGATAAAGTAAAAGACATTTTTCTTTTAAAAAGGTGGAAAATAAAGGTTATTTGCCAAGTTCATGCTTTCATAGATGTAAAGTTCATGTTTAAAAAGGAATTCAAAGAAAGAGTACCATGGTTTAACTTGAATTGGAGCTTCATTTTTGCAAAATAAAACCCTACGTAAGCTATAGTTCTCTACAATTTATCTCTCCTCCATGGCGTGAATAGGATATTTATTTCTTTTAATGAAAGTTGTATAAGCTCATTCATACATGATCTAAGGCATGCATGCTCAGTAAGAGGGATAAAATAGAGAGATCAACACATTTTTTTTAGTTTCAGAGGAACATGGCAATCATCAAGTAAAAGGGTGCAACCATTGTTATGTTTCAATCATATCTTGGAAAGTATGAATTGGGATTTTGTGGTTTTTGGATAGAAATTAGAAAAGAGTAAAATGAAGAAAACCACTAAATTTCATGAGAACCTAGTTCATAGTTTTCAAGAAAACTTCACCAGATCATAACAACCCTATAGATGAGTGCAAACAATAAAACCATGGCGTTGAGATTACGTCAATTAGTTAGGGAATAATGCAATCAAATCAAGGATTGAAAAGAAGGAGGTTTGAGAGAGTTTGCAGTAGTTTAAGATGTAGTTAAAATCCATTCATGGGTTGGACAACAATTGAGACTTCTTTTTAGCAGTCAAGCTTCAGTTTGTATCAAATCTTAGCCCTATTTTTCATGGTTTTCAAGAAAATTAGACCCCAAGCTATTCATCATGTAAATTTGAAGTAGAAACAAGGTGGAAACAATCAGTTTGAAATCACTTCAAAGAGGCACAATCAATTCTTCTTCAGTTCTCTCAAGACTTCTTTCTATAAGTCTTCTTTCATCCTTCTTTTCTCAGTTAGTTATTTCTTCCTTTTGGCATGTATTGTAGATCATATTTGTCTTTTTCATGCCTAATGGAAGACCTGTAGCTCATTTTCTGAGTTTGTAACAATAACATTCCTTTATTTTTCCAATAAAAATAGCATCATTTTCCTTCCTAGGACTTCTTGTATTATATGATGAATGAAAGATTTGATAAATTTTATGTGATTTATCTATGAAATCCTTTATTTTGTCTCATTCAATCAACATTTGGTGTAAGGAGATATATGATGATTGTAGGTCTTGGATAGCGTTAGTTGATTTTGATATCTTGTAGTTGTGAAAACTAGTTGTTTTCCTTGAAGCAAGCATTAGATTCACCCCTTTCTAAAGTAATATTTATGCATCACATGTTTAGGTTGTGAAAGATTCAAATCTATTTGTTGAAAGGTTTTGTGAGTAAATCAAGTTGTAGATCTTAGTTAGCTTTGGTGCATCACCTCCTCCTAGGATATGTTTTATTTCAATGAAATCCTTCTATCCTTTTTACCATTAAAGTTAGTTTTTAGGAGGCATAATAGGAGAACCTACTCACTCTAGAGGTTGATTTCCATTTTAGGCAACCCACAAGCCTAGAAATCATCCCATGTTTCATCAAATTGCTGAGCTCTCAACTTAGCATCATGGGTGAAATCTTGGTGACAAAAACTATATGGTTAGATAGCTAAGAGAGAGATTAATAGTATCATGGTATTTTTTATAAATTTTTATTGAAACACCTGCAAACCAAATGGAGAGCATGATCAAGAATGTGTGAAATCTTTTTACCTTTTAAAAAAAAATGTCTTTTGCATGAAATGGTCATCTAACCTAGAAAATCCAACCCAAAGGGTTGGTATTTCCCAATGAAAATATTTTTTTGAGCACCAAATTTGGTACTATCCAAATAAAAATGCATTTTTAGAATGCTAGAGTCATATTCTCTTTCTCTCTCTTCCCCACTTTGATTAAGGCTTAGAGTTTAAGGTTTATGATTGATGATGGATAGTTGAGGTTTTACTTTTCACTCCCTCTTTGCCTCCCTCTCTTCTCTCACTCTCACCTCTCTCAGCTCTCTAGGTCTCTCCCACCCTCTCTCCTTCTCTACCTTGCCTCCCCTTCTTGCCTCTATCTCTATCCTTTCCTCCCTACCTATCTCTTCTTCTCTCTCTCTATTTTATTATTTCTCTCCCATCTCTCTCCATTCTCTTGATCACTACCTCTCCCTCCCACCCTCTCTCTCTCCCCATCTCTAGGTATATCCCTCCTTCCATCTCTACTTCTCCAACTCTCCATCCTTTTCTCATTACCCACCTCTCTCCCCCTCTATCTTTCTCACCTCTATCTCCCCCCTATGTCTCTCACCCCTCTCTCCCTAGGTTGTTGGTCCCTCACCTCTTTATCTCTCCCCTCTCTAGTTATTTCCCTCCATCTCCACCTCTCTCCCTCCCTCCTTACCCATCTTTCAGTCTTTGTGAACTTATCTCTCTAATTTTATTATCTCTCTCCCTCACCTCTCCACCTCCTATTGGAAATACAAGGTGAAACTTGCAGCAATACAAAATTAAATATGTGGTTGCAAAATTAGAATTGTGTATTCAAGATTACCAAAATTATGATATGTAATTAGCAATTGCAAACATGAAAGAAAATCAGTAATACCACAAGTTGAGAATTACAAGTGACACAAGATATAAATGGAGAAAGTACATCAATACAACAATCCTTTCTAAAATTTAACAACACTTTCTTACTTTGATAACCTACAAACAAATTCATAAAACCACCATCTCAATGCTCTAATATATATAAGTTTATGAGAGAGAATACCACAAATGGTATCCCAAAATAGTAAGTAAAACCACCTGGAAAAGCCCACACACCACCTTAGTGTTGGCATATGGCTTTTGGTGTTGTCATTGATGGCAACCTAAGTCATTGATCCGGTCCACACTTTAGTATTTGTCCATATCAGGAGACAGAGTAAAGAATGGGGTATCCAACTCAAGCTAAATCTGTCAATCCATTTGCATTACTAGTTTATCAGTTTGGGTTGTGGATCTCAGGGAAGGTCATTGGGTATCTAGAATATCTTATTCTCAAGTTTTTTGCTGTCACATCAATTGGTGTATGAGTTAGGAGATCCGATTGATTGATTTTATGTTTAACAGTGCTAGAAGGCCGACTAAGTGAATGTGGCATGTTGCAGATGTTTGAGGATTTTTTTTGGGTCCCCACTATGATGTGGTTAATTTGGTTGATGCGCATTGAAAATCATTTGAGATTTGGGCCAACAGTTTGTAAATATTTTATATTTTGTTGGAGTTGACTTGTTGTAGTGATTAAATCTTTAGTTGCATATATATATATAAGTGATTGATTATATCATTTTGATATATGAACGAAGTGTATTGATGTATGTTGTGAAATTCAGAAGGATTGTAGAGTGATTATGCATAGTTTCACTTGTGCATAAAAGGATTTTGTGATGCAAGTTGAAGTAGAGTAGAGAAGAAGAGAAAAATCAGACAAAAGGTCAAGAATTCAATTGATGAGCTTAACCAAAACTATTCTCAAGAATTTGTAGATGCTATTTCATAGTTCACCACTCCAGTTGTCTTTTGAAATTAATTGTAAGGTAGTGAGCCTTTCTATTTTTGAGCAGTGTGCTTGAATGCAAGTACATTCCCATTTTTGTAAAACACTTATATTTGAGTACACAAATTGTGGATTGACCTCCACCGTGGTTTTATTTCTATTTATTATTAAAGATAGTTAAAAATCAACAAAAGGATCTGTTACAGCTTAATCACTGCCCTTGCGCAGGTAGCAATATATCACTTACAATTTAAACTGACTCATTTTCAAATCAAAAGTTATCACTGACTGCCAAACAACTTTAATTACAAATTAGGCACCTTGGATCGAGTAATACACAGCCTTTACACCTAAGATACAAGCAACTATACTATCAACCCTCAATGAATTCTAGTAATAGAACACTCGAAGACCATAAACTCGCCTAAAGCTTGGCTTATAAACTGGACAACTGGTTAGATTGTTGCCAGGATCTTAGCATAAAAGACTTCATCTTCTTTTACTACCACTCCCACTGCTGCTAAAGCCACACAGAACTGCTCAGGCAAAGGGCTGCATCATTGAGTTGTCCACTAATCATGCTTCCCCCCGCCCCCTCCTCCACACCGGCATCATTGAACACCTTTTGAAACTTTCCTAAAGCTTGGAGAAAAATCCCAGATTCAATGTAATTATAACTCCAGTTATGCACTCTTTTCACTTCCATTTTGTGTTTCACCTCATCAGTTAATGTCTCTTGAATTTAGCCATGTTAGCCTCCATCACCACTGTAACCTGCATAGCCACATTGAAAAAAATAAGTCGTTTATTGGACTCAGTAAGCCCTGTAGAACTTCCTTGGAATTTTTCCTCATTCCTAGCCCTCCAAATGAACCAAAGGATCTCAGTAGTGAGATAATCCCAAAAAGCATTAGCTTCCTTATTTAGCTTTTTATCACATAACATAATATCACTCCATCTAATATTACCATTGCCATTCCAAATTAACAAATGTTTACAAAAAATATTCCAAACCTCTTTTGCATAGAAATAGTTAAAGAAAATGTGCATTATACTTTCAGGAAACCTGCAGATAGTGCAAATATCAACATCATTATGAGTATGTTTAAAGGGTAGCTTGTGCAACAGTAATTACCATCTGAAATAGGCTTTTTTTGGCTCCTCTAAACTCTGCCAAATTGTTGTGAGAGTTTTCCTCCACCTGCATTCTAAAAGTCTCACATCCCAACAAAGATTAACATGCTCAAGAATAGACTCTTGCTTGGTAAGCTCTTTATATAAATTTTTGGCCTTAATATAACATAAAGGCAATCCATCAAACCAAACAATATCATCATTAAAATCACAACTATCCTTCACATTGTTAGAAACAGAAATATCTTTGCAAGCATCAACAAGAATGTTGTATGTTCTATTGCTAGGGTTGTCTAACCTAAACTCCTCAACCAACTTGTTCATAGGCTTTAACCAACCCTTATCAAGAATTTCATGGAAAGTTAGAATGCCAGAGTGCCACCACTTTTTAGCCGAACACCCCTGTAACAAGGCCAGGGGTTTATTACGGTGCTCTAGGTTCCACCACAAGGAGGAATATTCATGAAACACATTTCCATTACGGAGGTCAACATTGCCATTTTTGAAGGAGAGCTTGTGTTTAACCATTTCCCATGCCTTCCACAAGCTAGTAAAGACAGGAGAGCCTGTAGGTGACATGGGATGTTTGCTAAAAAGGATGTCACAAAGAGGTAGATTCTTCCAAGACTTGGCCTTCTTGGGCACAACCTTACTGATATTACATCTAATTAGAACCTTCCAGGGTTCCTTTCCTTCCATAGCGTGGGCAATCCATTTAATAGCAAGTGTGATGCCTTGGATTCTTAAATCCTTGAGTCCCAGACCACCTTCCATCTTCCCCATATAGCACCAATCCCACTTAACTAAATGCTTCTTCTTATGACCTTTACCATCAAACCATAAAAATGCCCTGATCCTCTTTTGAATTTCGTTGATTTGATAGCTATTAAAAAACCAGACCGAAGAAAAATATATGCTATAAGAAGAGAGAATTTTTTGACAAATCTGGAACCTACCAGCAAAAGACAGGTACTGTTTGTCCCAACTGCAAAGTTTCTTTTCAATTTTACCACTTATCCACTCCCACATCTCCTTTAAACTAGGACTGATGGCAAATGGGATACCCAGATATCATACTAGCTTATTGGGTCCTCCCCACTGGAAATCATACTTTTGCAACCAAGTGGGCGGAGTTTCCTTCCATCCAAGGAAACTGGATTTAGGAAAAGAAATTCTAGCTCATGAAGCCTGACAGAATAACTGAAGTTTTTCCATTAGCCTTTCAAGATTTATTTCCTCCAAGTCAATAAAGATTGCAGTATCATCTGCAAACTAGATATTGATTAACTCAGACTGATCCGGGAGGCAAATCCCTCTTACTTGGGGAGAGATAGTTTGATCCCTGAGCAAATAGTGCAGAGCATCTGAGGCAATGACAAAAAGAGAGGGAGCAAGGGGGCACCCTTGTCTAATGGATCGGCCAAAAGAGATTTCCTTTGACAAGTCCCCGTTGACATCAACCTGAGCTACCGCATCCCGTAGCAAGATATTCACAGCTTTACAGAAATAGTCAAGGAACCCAAAAGCTTCCAACATAGTTCTCAGGAAAGCCCATTCAATTCTGTCATAGGCTTTTTCAAAGTCTAAAAGAAACATTGCTGAGTTTTGATTAGAGTTCCTTGACCAGTTCATGGCCTCCTAGCTTGTAATCAGATTCTCTAAAATGTATCTCCCTTTAATGAACTCGGTCTGAGTGCTATTGATGAAGCTTGGGAGGATATCCACCAACCTTAGAGCAAGAATTTTAGCAAGAATTTTGTAAGACACATTCAATAGTGTTATGGGCCTCCAATTTTTAACCAGGTTCTTGTCACCCCCTCTAGGAAGGAGCTTAATAATACCCTTATTGATACATCTTCCCAAAGAACCTCTATGCAAGGCCTCCTAATAGACTTGTAACAAATCCTCACTTACCCAGTCATTGAAAGTCTTGTAAAATTCAACGGGAAGTCCATCACATCCTGGGGACTTATCATTTTTCATAGATTGAATAGCTTTCTACACTTCTTCTTTGGTGATAGCAACATTCAACCTGGCAGCTTGGGTGATATTGATTTTTTTGGGGATAATGTTACGTATGCACTCTCTAGCCCTCTTGTTACATTCCTAAAAGTCTTCTGAGGTAAAGAGCTTTTGATAAAAAGTATGGAAAAGAGCAAGAATATCTTCCTGAGAGCTCAAGAGCCTACCATCCTCCCAGATTTTTCCAATCTGTTCTTTCTAGGATTTCTCTTTTATGTAATTGAAAAATAATTTGGATCCTTTATCCCCATGGTGGATCCAATTCGACTTGGCTCTAACCTTGAGGCCTTTGGACTTGTATGTTTGAATCTTCCTAAGATCATTTTTGGTTCTTGCCAGATCTTCACTTAAATAAAAGTTTGAGGGTTCCTCTTGCATCCTTGCCTCGGCTATGAAAAGAGCCTTTTGGAGCTCATGTTCTTCTTTCCTTCTATCCATGGCCTTTTTTTTACCAATTGTTTGAAGAAGCTTCTACCAGGCTTCCACATTTTGGTTCCACCTATTAATGGCACTATCCTCTTTCAAGATCCACTTATTTATCTCCCTAATGGACCTTATGCCATCCCTGCAATCCTCATCTTGAAGAAGCTGAGTATTTAAGATGAATTTAGGCTTCTTGGGGGTTTCCAGCCCACTACCTTGGGTCAAGGAGACCGTTGCTTTGATGGGATGATGGTCTGAGAGGGTGTGGGGATGAACACACACATGCTGTCTAGAATTAATAAGGAGGAAGTTGATGATGTTTTAACTTGCATAAAACCTATCCAGCCATGAGTAGATCCTGTTATTCCCTTGCTGAGCATTGCACCACGTAAACCAAATGCCTTTGAATTATCTCTTTTTGTTTTCCAGAGGATCAAATAGCCCAAATTTTTTTTAAAACCTTTGCTAGAAGTGTCTTTCTGAACCCTTCTAGGTAGCATTAATTCCTCCCCACTTATCTTCCATCTGCTCCACCATATTGAAGTCCCCCCCATAACCCAAGGCCCTTTAGGAAAATGCGATTCCATCCATTGCCACAGCTGGATTCTCTCTCTATGGTCATTAGGAGCATATATCACTCCAATCCCCATTCTCACACCCTCTTTTTCTAAGACAATCCAAATTACCCTATTACAAGGCGAGATGCCATTACCCACCATGAACTGCTTCCATTTACAGTTAGCAAGGAGAATTGTCACACCTCCTTTCCCCCTCTCATGCTAGGTGGAGAATTGGTAAGACTCTTTCCATATGTTTCTCATGTTTACCTCCAAAGTAAACCCTGTAGCTTTTGTCTCTTGTAAAAGAACAATATCTTTTTTAGGCTCAAGATTTAAGAACCTTCTCACAATATACTTTCTGTCGGGGGATTCTAGACCTAGAATGTTCCACAATATAATATTAAGATTCATGTTCACCTACTATAGGGGTGTCCTCTTGGCAGTTTTTGAACTGCTCAAAACATTTAGGAAGTTTTTCCTCAATCTCCACCCTCTTGGCCATAGGAGATTGAATAACAAGACTATTCTTTTTTCTTTTATTTTTGATCTGCTGGCTGTTGGAATTTTTGGAGGCTGGGGCATCATATTTCCTTGGCCTCCCAGGCCCCTTTTTAGGTTTAGAGCTTATCATAGACCTCTCCTTTCTGTTATCCTCCTCAACATCATCTCCAGAGTCACTTGTGGCCTAACCCATTACGGGTGGCGTGGGGTTGGACACAAAAAATATAACACCCAGGATGGGCTCAAAATTATCATGATGTCTATGTTCAAGTTGGTTGGAATCCGGTTGGACAACCCTAGTAATAGTAATAGACAAATCATTAGAAATTTCTCCATTTAGATGATCTTCAACCTTAAGGCTATTGCACAAAGTGCCACCCGTTTCAGATTGCAGTTCTGATGATATCCCCATAGCCGAGGATTTGGAGGAATCACTCCCAACAATAGACCAAGTTTGAAGATCACCTAAATGGTGCTTTTATAACTCAATTATCCTCTCAGTTCTATTGATTTGCTTTAGGTTAGTATTTTTAGGTTTGTACTTAGGTAGACCACCCTTATTTAGCAAAATTTCCTCAATTCTTTCCCAGATTTTCCGCATAACAAGTTGCTGAGCATTAAGTTTCTCAATTTGCTCCTTGCTCCAATTAATTGAATAAGCAGGGTTTGTGATGGGTTTGGGTCCAACAACAAAGTCAGTTTTCTCATTTTTATCCATCTCTTCCTCCTCGACAAGGGCATCAAATGAATTCCTAGTCGGGAGCAATCTCTGAATAGAGGAGGCCTTCCCCAGGGTTTGAACACCCTGGCTCACTGAACTCGGGGTGTTTAAAACCACCACGGGATCACAATCCTGCCAGGGATGAGATAACCCCTCAACAGAGTCGGGATCCGTCGGGTGGGCTTCGACAACACCCCCCATGGATTTCACCATGTCGGTACCATCATTTTGATTCTGCATAGCCCCCTTATTAGGTTTACCTGCCTCCCTATTTTCTTTCCTTTTAATTAGAGGACAATTCTTTCGAATATGGCCTTCACGGTGACACATGTAACAAGCATTTATACTGCCCAAAATTTCAAGAGGGAAACTTACAATTCTTCCTTCATCTTCAATGAGGAGCCCGGGAGGGAGTTCAACCCTGGGTATCAGAGAAACGAGAACTCTAGCATCGAGGTTCGGCAGTGAGGCCTTCGCCTTCTCCATTCTGAGCACATTACCAAATGGAGCCAGAATGGATGGGACAAGCTTCCAAAATTCTAGGGGCACATTCTTCACAACGACCCACCGCGGGTAGGAGAGAGCAAGCACTTCCTCCGCAATGGCAACAGGGTTCCAAGCCAATGCTCGAAACACGCAGCCACCGACATTCTAGGAAGACCTAGCAAGGGCTTTGCCCTGCATCTCATGGTTTTGAAAGAAAATAACAAATAATCCCTTTTGCAGCAATCTACAATAGTTTATTTGAATTCCAAATTTAGAAAGCCAGATGCCAGAAAACCAAGAGTCCAGAAATTTCCTAGACGGGAGTTTATTGCTATCAATAGTAGCAAAAAAATAGCAATTTCTTTAATTCTAGATTTCTCACATTTGATGACCTCTCTCATTTCAGGGTTAGGTTTGAGCAAAGAAAAACTGGAAGTGCAGGAGGGCTTACCTTGTTCTCCAGAAATGCCATCAGAACCCACCACTGACTGTTGACCTGATATAGAAAAATATGCGCTAGTTGGGATAACCGTTTCCTTACCCACAACTGCATCTTTAAAACTTTTACCACTTGCGGCACCATCATTGTTCATAGAGGGGACGTGGATGGTCTTATCTTCCTCCATAAAAGCCCCCAGGGGGCTGAGCCACGAGGAGCCCTCAGAGCCAAGTCACCACAACATGACAACCAGGAAGACACAAAACAAAGCCAAAAAAAAAAAAGGAAGCGAAAAAAAATGAAAACTCAAAACAGAGAAGGGGTCAAATAACCCAAACTATGACCTGAGCCACGTTAACAAACCTCCGTGGGGGAGAGCCCTGCCTCCCCCACACGTCACCTCTCTAGGTACTAGGCACACTGATCAAGGTGCAACTTCTCCTCTGGTTGTTGATGATTTTCTATTAAGATACATTTTTAGAGGGATTTACATTTCAAATCTAATTACCTTATTGAAGCCAAAATGCAATAAAATATCCTGTTTTATCTTTCACATTCCTCAATGGGATATAGTTTTCAAAAAGAGTGAACTAGTCAACTTGTAGCTCTCAAGTTTGACCTTCCAAACTAAGTTTAAAAAAATTAAGTGCAAGAGATTAATTTCTTCTAAAATTCATACAAAAATTAAATTAGTCCAAGCAATAATATAGATTAACTACTCTATAATCAAATTTTAAAATATACACTTTAAAAATATTATGAATTAATAATTTAATAGTCGAATGATTTGAAATTAGAAATTCCATTTCAAAAATCTTTAAATACATCTCACTTAAAAATCACATAACCAAACACAAAATATTAAAAATATTAAATATTATATACAATATGCAATCAATTTCTTATAGAAAATGATAGATCTAACTAAAAAAAATTAGTTGTGAACTCTAAATCTAAATCATAAAATTAAGAGCAAAAGTTCTTCCAACACAAGATAACTACCTATTATTTCCTCTCCTTCAAAAACCATGTAAAGATATTAGTACCTAATTCATGTCTATTAGGACTCTATGTGAGAGGTTCGAGTTCATCATGAATATTAGAAGTAATTGAGCAAAAATAATTCACTTCTTTTTTTCTATAACCTTCACTTATAATCTCTGGATATTGTACCGATCCTGTCTATTTAAACAACTCCTCATGATGCATCTCCCCGTAAAATCTAAGCCGAAATAGACACCCGAGTCAAAAGTTATGACCCCCAGAAGTCCTTGCATCATGGTCTTGCCACTTAGTGACTTATTTTATATTTTTTAACTTGGTCTAGAATGATACCTTGTTTGAACTTTAGAGATGTGAATTTTTCCACCCAACTTTACTTTGTGAATAAGCAACCTAGTCTCTTACAAATTTCTTGAGATCCTCTATCAAAACTAAATGTTATATTATTTTAAGAAAAATAAAAACTATAAATATTATTTTTTATGTAACAAAATTATAATATTTATTAATTATATAATAATGAGCATAATCTAAAAATAGTTATATATATTTTTAAATCATTTCTTACCTTATTTACCTTTATCCGTGATAATTATAATTACACTTAAAATTTGATTCTATTTATATTTTTCATATATAATTTTAAAATATTATATTCATTTAACAAGATTCTTTTTATATTTTAAATACAATTATATATTGTATATTTTATTTTAATAATAAATATTTTTTGTTAACATAATCAATCATATGTATGCTAATATCAAGTATATATCATACATGGTATTAAATAAGCTAATATGCACAAATCTAAATCTTAATCTTTTATAAATTTATTAAATAGATTAAAAATTTAAAATAAAATTTAAAAAATACATTGATATTTAAAAAAAATAACTAAGAAAAAGGAAATATGAAAAAAATAGACTCTAGAATTTGTAAAATAATAAATATATTAAAAATTATTAATAAATAGATAAGTTAAAATAAAAAACATATATTCTTATATTTTAATTTTATAATAGATTCTAAATTTCATGTATAGGAGAAAATCTAAACTAAAACTAAAAACTATATTAATATAGTAAATAATTTAAAAAAAACTCTATGTTTTGTTATATATATTTTTTAATTTTACATTATTATGGTCCTCTCAATATATATATTTAGAGTTGAAAATTTTATTTAATATGTTTATGACAAATGCAATAAATTATATTATAAATTTTAAAAATAAATAAATTATAAAATAGATTTTAAGATTTTAACATATACCACATCTATCAAATTTTAGGTTAATTCATTAGATTTATAAAATAGAGTTTTAACAAACTTTTAACATAATTATTGAATTTATTTATAATTCTTTTGGTTTATTATTTTAATTTATACCATTATACATAAACAATCATCTTTTGTTATTTTGATATAACAAATAGTACATAATTAATGGATAGTGATTTCCATTTTATGCCTTCAAACTTCATTGTTATATATATTTTTATTTATGTTGAATAATAAGTGTTATAATTATTTTAAGTTTTGAATATTTTTATAGTTGATCTCACATTTTGCTTGCATGTCTATCAAGGCACAAGTAACTACGTCTCACAAAAATCCACTTTCAATTGTGGTTTGATGGATGTTGATATTTTTTCTAAAGTTCTAACTTTGGTACATGTAGGGAGGATGTCGGTAAGGGTTGCAAAGTTACACCTTACACATACCAATTCCATGGCTACAAAATTTCAAGGCCTTTTCTTTATACCTATTTTTTAAATATCTTCTAGTCATTCCAATTGATGAGACCATATTTATTTGAGACATCTTGTTTGCTTCATCTTGTGCAACTTGTTAAATTTTATAACAAGTTAAATAATGTGCACATGTCTATGTTCCAAATGTACGTTACACATGTTTTTAGACATCACACATATTTGTGCATGTAATTATTCTATATAATGTGGGTGCACATATTTTTGAGAATAAGGAGAAAATATTATCTATATATAACCCCACATTATCTTTCCAATAGAGATAAAGTGAACGAGATAATAATGGAGATGATAAATGAATAAAGAAGTGTGGTTTTAATATAGATGAATAATTAATTGCATGAATATTTATATTCTCTTTGTGTGAATATAATTTGTTAGATCTTGAGTAGTAATTCCTTATAGTCATATTTTGTGTTTTGTACAATACTCTAAGGAAGATAATGAACTCTTCTCATGTTTTGAGTGAGACTTGGATTGTAAAGCTAGTGTGTAGAAGCTACAATTATGAGTTAATCATAAAATACATGAATGGATCAATTATTAAGTAGAATCATTAACATTTTGGTTTTATTGCCAAGACCTCCTTTGACGTTTTACTATTTGTTTTAATTTCTTTGACAAATAATGAATAATAAAAAGTGTAAAAGGTTTTTGCATAACAATAAATTTTTTATTAAAGATAAGATATTAGGAGGTGCAAAAAATTGAGAATGGGGAATAATTTATTTTGTACTTGTGTGAATAATTTTGGGTCAGATTGCCAAAACAATTTTTGGAATGGTTATCAAGATGGATTTTCCAATGAAAAGTACTTACATGTGATTTATTACATGGACACCTAACCTAATTACTCAATTGAAGTGTTTGGATTCAAAATGGATGTGTGTAGTAGAAGTATTTGTCAGAGGTGCTATTATTTCATACATCCTCCAATTCACAATATTAACCTTTTCATTAATCATTGAAGCTTGAAGTAAGTTCTTAACTCCTTTATGCTACAAATTATTTAAATGTATGTTACTTTGGGTAAAGAAGTTCGTAGTAGAGAAACATGTAGAAACTCTCTATGGAGTTATTATTTGTCATGCTCTATAATATCTAGTCAAAAGCTAGGATGAATTAATTTGAAGGTTATAGGTAATAACAATGTAGAATGCATAATGTTTCAAGAAAATTATGTGAAGATTAAATAAGTTCAAGAAGATACACCAAGAACAAATGAGGTGGTGCAAATGTGAGAACATTCATAATAAAGATCACATGGATGTGAAAGGTTTGAGCAGTCATATGAGAAGATAATAAGATGAATGGAACACTTATGTATGACCAAATGTTAACACTATTGAGATTGAATGTATGTGGCAAAATGATTATGATTCAATTATATTCAAACAATAGGAGATAATATTATTTAATAATTTTGAATACATGTATGTAATTTCATAGTGCATGTACCCTACAATTATAAACTAAAGAAACGCCAGAAGTTGTAGGTGACAAAGGTGGTGATATTTTCCTTGAAATTATCATTTCTAGTTTTAAATATTTTTCTAATATGAATTTTCAAGTGAAGACCAAAGTTATGTGAGTACTAAAGATCAAATTAGTTCCAATATATTATAAAATCCTATTATCATTTATAAGTGAGGAATCTATTTGCGAAGCCTTTTACAAGAACGAAGACACATCTAGACACTAAAAATATTATGATATTTCCTAGAGAGTGAAGGATGGAACAATAATGATGTCTAAAAGATTTGACTATTTGCAGTCACTCTTATAGAAAGAGCACAATACAAGTATTCTAACTTGAATAATGGTGGAACTAAAATAAGAATAGAAAATATAATAAAAATATCTTGGTAGAATTTGAGTATCTAGAAATGTCTCATAAAATATTATTTTTAAAGATGATAAGAAACTCTTAAGATAGATTTGTGCAAGTATAATCAATGATTTAAAGAGTTGTGTTTAAAAATTCCATAAATAATTGATGATGGCATAAAGATGAAATAGTTCATTTGGAACATTAACTATAAATATTCAAAGCGAATTCATCCAATACATATTTATTACATAAAAGAAGCACTAGATGCTACATTATTCATGGAAATTCTTGGTGAAACTGATTTGGAGAAGGCTTCTGCATGGGTAGTATTCTATGGCATTTTCTTTTAATTCCCTTAATGATATTGTGGGGCCTAGGTCATCATGGGGTTTGGTTTGGTCATCAAAGTTGATTCCGAAAATTAATAGGCTTTTATGGTTAACGGTGCAGGACAAAATCTTAACCATTAACAATTTATGGAAAAGAGGCTTTTTCATGCCTAATAGGTGCTATCTATGTGAGAAGGATGCAGAGGATAGTTACCACCTATTTATTGGTTGTAGTTTTGCTCAGGATGTGTGGGATCTTTTTCTTAACCTATGGAGGGTGGAGTGGATTTTCCCTTTATCGGTTTGGGAGATTTGGCTCCAATGGCAGGCGCCTTCAACTAATCCTTCATTGAGGTTGCTTTGGTCACTCATGATCCCTCATATTGTTTGGGGTTAATGGAAGGATAGGAACAACAAAATATTTAGGGATTCTTCTCTCTCCCCTTTCTCTCTTTTTTTTCAAAGTTATTTTGGTCATTAGGGAGAATTTTATGCAAGCGGTTGAAAATATTGATATTTCAGGTCATGTGATGGTCTTTGATTATGATTTTGGGGTGGCAAACCAATGGAAAATTTCATTTGATATTGCTAAGCCTCTGAAGAAAGATGAATTAGATAGGGAAGGGGTTGTTTGGTACTCTCCTCCTCCTGGTTGGCATAAAATCAACTTTGGTGGTTTGACTAAAGGAAATCCAGGTCCTGCAGGATGTGGGGGAGTGTTAAGAGATCATAATGGTAGGCTTGTTTCAGTGGTGGCACCCCCTTTGGGAATCCAGAAAAACCACTTTTCTAAAGTTGCAGCAGCCTACCATGGCATAAAGCTGGCTAGGGAGAAGGGGATCTCAAAGTTATGGGTTGAAGGGGACGCTTTAAATATAATCAACTACCTCAAGAATTGTTCCCCTCCCTCATGGACTATTGAAAATTTTATTTTGGACACTCGTGCTATGTTGCAAGATTTCAATGAGGTGTATATTTCCCATGCCTTCAATGAGGCAAATGGGGTGGCTGATTGGATGGAAAATCATGGGGTGACATCAGCTAGACACTGGGAGGCTAATGATAACCTACCCATCAATTTAATTAATTTTCTTAATAATGAAAAATCCTAGCTTCTTGGAGGAAGCCATCTCCTCCTCTAAAGGCTTGCGTGGTTATCATGACCATCTTCGTTTGATTAGAAACCTCATACTTGTGAAGATCTTTGGAATATGTGGGCATCCTAATCGTAAATGCAAGAGGCTCCTCACCATTATTGTCCTCAGTACTGCACTTGGTAGACATGCACACTTTCTGGGTGCTTTTCTTCCTATCGCCTTGGTGTTTATTTGCAACTGTTTGTTGTTTCTCTCTATGTCTATGAAGTGTTCGATGATGGGTGGGGAGAGTTGCATAATGGAGCTGATTTCCTATGATGAATTCAAGGCCAATGCTGATGTGTGGAAAATACTATAGAATGGAGGGGTTACCACTTTCTTAGAGAGACTAAATGGCTTTAAAACTAGTGTTTCCAAAGAGTTTGTCGATGCTTGGCATGGACAGGTTCTAAGAATGTTTGGTAGGGATACCACTATTAATGAGGAATTCATTGTGGAGGTAATTGGGATGTTGATCAAATGAAGAAAGTTCTCCAGAGACCAAAATATTTTGGGGTCTACTAGATTGAATTTTCTTTAGGAAAGAGAGCAAGCCAAAATGGTGAGGTTGGACTGTGGCGATTATGATAGGTCCAAGATTAAACCTATCTAGAAGGAGGTTGCCATGGCGTTGATGCATTATTTCACCCTGGATGGCAGGTATTCGGCCTTGTATGGTCATCACTTTGTGATTCTTAATCATTTTCATCACGGTAAGCTCATTTATTTCCCTTTCTATCTATTGCTTTCTTTGGAAGAGGGGATTGCAAATTTCAGGATGAATCTAAGAAACCCTTTTTTACATGAGGGTTTAATGTTGCTTATCATTGATCACATGAAGGTTAACTGTGTTGTTGAAGTTCCTCATCCTATTCACTCTATCAAGTCAAAAAATTTGAAGAAGGGGAGTGGGAAATGCTAGGTTGAGGAGGTGATAGAGAGTGAGGGGACGTAAATTGAGGAGGAGTCTGAGGAGTGGTTGGATGGGTACCAAACTGACTTAGACTACACTCCCTCTTCAGGTGGGAAGAAACCCTCTACTAGAAAGGTAAACCCTCCAACCTACCTATAAAGCAAAAAATTTAGGAGGTTTATGGTGAAGAAGTTGAGGAGGGAAACAACATTGGAAAGAAGGCTAAGATATAGGGGCTGGTGTACTTTAAGGATGTGGCAGATAAGCCCTCAAAAGTATTAGGGGTTAACCAAATCGGTGAGGTGGAAAATTTTGGGAATGTGGACCTAGGTTATGGTGTTGGTGGAGGGACCCCTGCTATTGGAAAGGTAAAGAGTATGGTGGATGTGGATAAGTCCATTCATGCGATGACTTCTAAAGATAAGGGTAAGTCCAAGGTCAATTCTCTCGATGGTTTTCATGATGATGAACCCCCCATGAGCTCCCATTAGGGGAAAGGTTTATTTTGGGGTTCCATGGACTACTCGTAATCCTTGGGTCTAGTTAAGGAAGGGGCTGATATTTCTTTCAATCTACTTATGTGGCTAGTTCAGGAGGTTCAGGACCTCCATAAAAAACATGATACAATTTCCTGTTGCAATATCTCTACGCTTAGAAGTCTTAAGGAGAAGGATTCCATTTTTGGACTGGCCAATTCTATGAATTCCAGTGTGGTCCTTTTGGTGGAAGAGATGGCCAATATGAAGAGAGACTATGGCCCGAGGTTGGATTTGTTGGAAAAGAACTATTGACTAATGCATAAAGACTTGGACATGATAATCAATATCAAAAAGGAGAAATTGGAATCCTCGGCTGAAGGGCTTATGTTCCTGAATGAGAAGGGAAAGGAATGGACTGGTAGATCTTTGTTCAGTGAGCTGAAAAAAAAGGAGATGGGGGAGAATGCTGATAAGGAGTTGCAATCCATGGACTTGGGCACGGGGTTGAGTGTTCGCACTTGGGGAAAAACCAAGAAGTGCAAAATGGTGCCAAGGCAAGACATGGAGGAGGTAATGGAAATGCATGACAGGGTTATTTTATTTCTAAGGACCTGGAAGTGGCTAGAATGCTTAAGGAACTTCTCTAATGGCCGTTTGTTTTGTTCTTTTTTGTTTGTTTTTGCTGCTGGGTGCTTTTGTTTTAAGCTGATGGGTCACTGATGTTTTTGTAATCAGTTTGTTTTGGTGTTTTGGGTGGGCATCCTATTGCTTTATCTTTTCTACCTTTTCTCTTTTTTGTACAAGATTTTAGGGGTCCTTCAAAACCTATTTATCATTAATCAAAAACATCATATGACTTAAACCTTAAATTTAAAGCATAGATAAAACAAATGGTTTTCGGATGGAATAAATAGATAACAACTAAGAATCATAATAGAATTGTGGTGCACGAGATGCACAAACGAGTGTCATATTGCAAGCAATTATCTTGTGGTGAGAGCACAAGCAAAAAGTAATACTACATTTCCTAAAATTCCACATATTCTTGAATGTGATATTTTTTATGACAAGAATTCTACATCATATTACACTCTATTACAAAAAATATAAGGGTTAAGTGTTGACTCTCAATATTTGAAGTTTATCATTGTGCTACTGATGTAGAGAGGTAAATTCCTTAGGGGAGCATTGTGGAAAAATTATTATGATGAAAATCCACTTAACTTGTAAAATATGAAAGGAAATATAATATTTATTACAAACTTGAAATCAAGGATATAACCAAGGTTATGCCATGCAAAATAAACGATATCAAATCTAGGATGTTGGTTAGCATGAATGTGGGCAATGATAGGATGGTAGGAATGGTCACAATAATGACCATTTTTTTTAGTTGTATTGTAGTAGGGCACACTTCATGTAGGTGTGGGAACATTCCTTTTTAATTTTAAAATTCTTAAATTATTATTTTAACTCCTAAGCTTATATTTTTAGGGTTTAGGGAGTAGGACATTTGTACACTAGCTTTATAGTTTAGTGTTTTTGTAACCCAAAATTATAAACTAGTTTTATTTTCCCTAATCCTTAGATCCTAAGCCCTAACTTTTTACCCTACAATCCCTAATCCATAAGAACCTAAGTTTTAACCCTAAATAACACAAGAAAATTAAAATATATGTAAAAATATATAGAAAAAACCCTTTCCTACCCCAATAAATAATCAACTGGTCATTAAGGAAGGAGAAAATTCTAGACATAATTTTGGGGCCAAAATGTTGCTCGCTATTATTAAGACTATAAAAATTCAAAACTATAAAAATTCAAAACTATGTGTACATAAAAAGATACAATCACAAGTGTCATTTAAGTGTGCTATGTCCTATGTTGATCCACCTACTATTTCATATAAATTTAGGTCAATGTCAAATTGGCCTCAAGTAGTCGAGACATGTTTTCATGCTTGGTCAAAATGTTGTCAATTGTTACGACTTTAGAAGAACCTAAAATATAAGTACATTGTGAGGGTAGGATAGTACCATAAAGGGTCTCATAATGGGCCATTTTGGAAGCACTACAATAAGTGGTGGTGTAACTTAGCTAGAGGTAGCCACTTGGCCCACTATCCCTTATTCGTAGACATAAATCAACACAAATAAGTCTTAAGGAACATCTTTACAATCCATATTTGACCATCATTATGGGGATGATAAGTTGAACTCAAGGTCAATGAAATTTCTTACAACTTAAAAAAATCTTGCCAAAATATACTAACAAAATATGGATCATGATCAATGAGAATAGAATTAGGCATTCCCGTGGAGTTTGAAGGTTAAATCTAAGAAGTGTTCAAAACCATAATGACACTGTAGGGGTGAGGTAAATATTTGGTCAAGTAATCAACCACCACCAAGATGACCTATTTACCACTTAAGATTACAAGAATCTCAATAAAATCAATAGAAATATCAGTCCAAGACTAATTGAGGATAATAAGTAGCTACATTGGTCTTATGGAAATGAGAGTTTCCCCTTTACTCCTTAGACATGCACCACATCAAATTAAAAATTCATATACATATTTCTTATGATCTTCCCAAAATAAATCCTACTTTAGACGAATGTAGGTATTCAATAAACCTAAGTGTCCTATAGTTGGGGAGGAGGGAAACTCCATTATTAACTAAGGATTAAGCACCAAATCTGGAAATAAATAGATATATTCATGATAAGTGAGGACTTGGCCTATCTAGCAAAATTATGACAATGATTGTCGATCTTGTTCCAACTTTTGAATGATATCTTGAACTAAATGGTTAGCATCTCATTCATTTTGGATCTCATTTATTTAATTGGTAACTAATATGAAAAGAGAATAGATGTATCCTTCCTCTTCATATTGGCATGAGAGGTCATTTACTTCCACATTTTTATTACTCTTCTTGTAGGAAATATCATAGTAATATTCATGCATCTTTTCCACCCATTTTTATTATTTCAAGGAGGAAACTCTTTGCTATAGAATATATATCAAGCTATGATAATTTATTTTTATATAGAACATATATCCCCAATAGGTAATGACACCATTATTAATAATGTTAGCATGGATGATAGCTAACATTTATTTTTACATGTTTATTTAGCCAAATTAAATTGAGTAAGTTATTGGTAAATTTAAAGTTCCAATTATCTTGCATCAATATTACACCTGTGCACATGCCAAATATATCACACTCCAAAGTTAAGGGATTCTAAAAATATAATAGGGCCAAAAGTAGAGTAGAACTCATGGAAATTTTGAGTTCATTACAAGACACCTCTATTGATATAGACCAATTCAAGGAGTTCTTTTTGAGGAAATTAGTTAATAGCCCAAAAATGTTATGATAATTGTGGATAAATTTGTGATAGTATCATGTTGAGCCTACAAAACCATGCAATATTCTAAGAGATTTAAGGCATGGTCACTCTTGCATTATTGCAATCTTCTTGGGATAAACCTATGCACCCAATTGTGAAATAATATGGCTTGAATACTCTTATTAAGGAGGCATTGTAAATTTGACAAAAGAGGGGAAGGAAACGGAGGTTGATCCTTGAGAGAATGAAATTGGGATAGAATACCAAAATTCCCTTTCTTTAATACCATATGATGGGATTTTCCCAGCTGAACTTATCCTACCTTCAATACATGTAATATATAAATTCTTGGCCATCATATTGAAATTTGAGTTAAATATGGGAGTAATCACAAGTGATTGGACCTTAGATTTGTAACCACTAGACACCCAATACCACATTTACACCAGCAAAGGAAAGATAAAGCATATTAGTGGTAATTGATAATCCCCAAGGAAATTTTAGCATTATGATACATTCCTCCATAGGACACTATTGTATATTGGTCATCATAATTTAAAAATAATTGCAAGCATGCACATAGAAATATAGGTAGATGGCCAATTTTTAGTTGATAAAATTATGAATTATATCACCATATTTAAGACCACTAAATTTTTCCTTTTTGTAACACCCCACCACAAAACCCTAGAGGACCACACGCTACGACACCTAAAAACAAAATAATTGTTTTTTTGAAAGTGAAATGTGCACAAAATTGCAAATGAAACAATAGTTGCATTCTAACCTAAGTCCTCTAAGGTTCCATGACTACGGTACAAGAATCCCATTAACCAACTTACAAGAATTACAAATCATCGCTACCACCTCATTAAACAAAATTTGTCTAACAATATGAAATGCATATAATCCACCATTTAATAATGAACAACCATCAAAAACCTTCCATATCATATCATCAAAATAATAATATCCCAAATCAATTCAATTAACTAGCATAAGCAGTAACATCATTTACATTATCCATTACATAAGAGAGTTCAACAACAAATTACATCATTTCATCTTTACATCATGAACAACAATGTCTCCTCATATACATGTGAGGAGAGTACATCAGAAGTATAATACAGGTACATAAAATATTATCTAGTCAAACTAGAACTAGTATAGTAGTCCACATTAACAAGAGAAGCCACCACATGAAACGATCAACGGAGAAGGGAACCCAATGGAGTGTATAGCATGTTCCACCCAACCATGTGGAACCCTAAGGTCCACCCCCTATGCTAGGAGATGACAATAAGGTCCCAACACCAAGCATAGAAGAAGATAGTAGCATGACACAAAGAGGTAACTTGACTCCAACATACAATTACCACAACAAATCACAACAATGACATTGCTTCTAGAGGTACACAAATAGAAAGTGAACACAAGACAATGAAATGCTAGGTTGTTATAGGGAGGAGTGTCATCACATAGCTTGCTATGGGTTTCCCTAGTGTATGTAACGCCCCATTGTGTGAATCCCAAAGGACAACAAAACACCACACAATTTATTTTTAAAGTGAACCATTGCATAAGATGAATATATACATTCTTAACATGAAAATAAATTATACATTTGCAAAGTCATCTACATCCTCTAGGGTACACAAGATAGTCATTATGATTCCTAAACTTTAATCAAATGAAAGCGAATAAAAACTGAGATTACATAATGATGACATACAATCATCCATGATCAAAAAAGAGGAAAATGATACATCATTTTATTCTAATACATTTCAATTCATAGTTTAATATTACAATTGTGGAGTATATTTCCACAAATACAATACATCGGATAACGACTACCACATAAGGTTTACAAATACATTACAACTATTTCAGGAGTACATTACATCACTTCAAGAGTACATATGCATCTCGTTGTGCATGAAATACAAGAGTGATACATAAAGAAGAATAAGGTACAAAAATGAGGAATAGTCTTCAACAACGTGAAGCTCTGGAATCTCTGCATCCACTTTCGCATCACAAACACAACCTGGGAACCCAATGGGGTGCATAGCATGTTCCACCCAACCGCGTGGACCCGAAGGCCCACCCCCTGTGCTAGAAGATGACAATAAAGGACCCACGACCAAGAAAAACAAGCATAACGATCACAGAACCAATCCACCAGGTCAACCAAAACATAACATACAATAATCTCAATGACCACTTTACAAGGTGACTGCTTCTGGAGGAAAACAAAGGAAAAACAAGGGTTGTATCAAGCATAGTAACCACAAATGAATGCACGCGCGAGGCATGAACCATCTCGCTCAAAGTCATAACTAGGGTAAAACAAATCATAGAACAAAGTACACCCATGAGAACTTAACATAAGAACATGATCAATGGAAACACAAAGGTTGAATCATGGGAAAATTCAACATAAAATGGGTTTCCCATCGCCTTTGGAAGCCTAACAACCTGCCACCTGTGACTATCCAAAAGAAGGTAACTTAACCTTCGGGTTCCCATCATATCCAAAACATATCTAGACATGAAAATTACCTCAAAGGCGAAATAAAACAAGAGGAAAATATGATCAACATAGATTCACTAGTATGCATAACGAATCAAATCCAAAGAGTATTCATGATAAATAAATAACTATCTAACATGTCGAAGATAAACTATAAATGTCCATTCACTTAAACATAGACACAATCCAATCCTACTAAAGATAATGTAGAGAATAATTAGATAATTAACTATAGTCAAAAGTATTTCCACTATAAAATATTTTAATTAAATAAGCATTATGAAACCCTACAGTAGGAAAACCTTCAGATTTCTCTTAATTTAATATTCCTAATTTTTACCTTTATTTACTTCAAAATAATTAACATTAAAATGGAACATATATATTTATTATTTCATAATAATAAATTTAAATAAAATGCAATATATTGCTTTACTTCATATAAATAAATTTAATCAAAGTATAACATTTGCATTTGTCTAATTTATGTCTAACATAAACAATTTATACACAAATCACAATCTAATCAGAAGTAATTTGTAAATAAATTTAACTTTAAATAACTTGTAATTAAATCAAATTTTAAATGCATTTTGAAAAATAAATCATTTTTTAAAAAATGCACTAGAGAATAAATCTGATTTTCAATATGTTCAAAAATAAATCTATTTAATATACTTTTTAAAAGAAATTAAATCTAATTCAATTTCCTCACAGCCGTTTTATGCGCAAATCCTCAATCTAATAGTGAAGGAATTTGAAGTTAACTTTATCTTTAAATATCTTGAAAATAAATTTAATTTTTAAAATGCACTAATTCTAATTTTAAATAAACCTAATTTCCAATATACTTAAAAATAAATCTAACTTTAAATATATACTCAAAAATAAATCTAGTTTTCAGTACAAAATTAAATCTAATATAAAATAAATCTAATTTTTAAATATACTTAAGAATAAATTACTAGTTCATGATGATGCATAACTCTCTCGAAAGCAACTAACTCTTGAAATATACTAAATTAAGTTAGATTTCATTATTTGATGTTAATTAACCAAAATCACAACTCAAGTAACATATATATATATATATATATATATATATATATATATATATATATAATTTACCCTACACACATACCAATCTCCTTAGTCCTCTAAATATACTTAACTCAGATCATGATGATAAACAAGACTTTGATAAGATTAAGTGTAGCAATAAGGTTAATAATAATCAACTTATGCCAAATAATAACTAAGTAGCACCTATGACAAGCAAATTTGAAATAAAACTTAGGCCTCATTAATCTTTTACATCAATAATTCATTAACATTTGCATCCTTGAGTATGGAATTTACTCGTAGCAACAACGCCATATGTATATATGTATTTTATCCTTCTTAAGGATAATTTGACAATTCTTTATCATTTACGTCTAGCTTTACTTTAAACTTTATCAATTAAATGAAATCTATTGAACAACCTTATCCTTTGATAATCCTTATTAAAATTATAACTTAACTTCAAACTATAAAACATCATAAATTATTAAATTATATTAAATAAGATCTACTTAATGTTATATCTTTAATTATATAAACCTATGCTCAAGGTAAGAAGGAAATGGGCTAATGATAAACCATAAATGTGCTAATAACGATATTCTACAATCGTAGAAACATGACCGTGATTATTTATTTATTTTTATTTTTATACACTTAATCTAGATTTTCATTAAACGGACTATAGTTTTTCATTTATTCTAAAGTTTAGATTATATGGCTGAAGTTTCATTTTTAATAAACATACTCTAAAACCTTCGCCGAAAATTTATTAATATTAATATTATTATTTTGGTTGTAGCATGCCAAACTAAGTGACGTGAAATGGTGCTAGCGAGGAGGAGTTTGGTGGAGCAAAAAACTAACGTGGTGGAGAAAACAACAAATGATGGCAGGCAGTCAAAACAGGTGGCAAAAATGAATGATGAACGACTAAGGATTTTTTTGTAATCATCTTGCATTGATATAGACACTAGACAACTATTGATATGCTCTTATAGATTGCTCCGTTTATAGAGGAAACACAAAAATCCCTACACTCAACACTCATTTTACAAACCTTACTTTTCCTATCATACACTACATACAATGCCTCTCTCACTATTTAATCTAGCCCAAGAAATATTAAAGCCACATTGTTGAGTGCTACAAGGAAGGTGTAAGGAAAGCTAAGGTGTGGAACTAACTCTCCTAATGTCAAAACCTTAGAGAAGAATGCAGAGGTGACTTTAAATTTTCAATTACAGTCCAATTAAGATACGCTTGAAGGAAATAACAGAAACAGAGAAATGAACATACACAGATGAACACCAGATTTACATGGGAAAACCCTTACGGGAGAAAAACCCACCACACCAAGAAAAACCACTTTGTATTATAGTAAACAAATTACATACAGAGTACGGGCTTCACTCCCTGATGTCAATTTATAGTAGCACAACTCCTTGATCAACCTTGTACAAAACATTCAACTTACAATGCTCTCAGAATTAAATTCACAATAATCACCCACCAAACTATTCATCCGACTATTCACCAAACCTATCACTATCTTCAATCTTTGAGTATATCCACATCATCCATGATCTGTTGATCTAACTCACAGGAATGGCTACAACAGTCCAACTACTAGCGGTTCACATTCTACTTCTCTGATTGGTCGAAGACACACCATGTAGGGCAGTCTTCCAATTGGTCAAAAACATTCAATCAATATTCGCATGTTGGTGAGACACTAGCCGTGTCTCCCCGATGCCACAAGGCCTAACTATCGATATCGACAAGAGTCATCACCTTTAGCAAGACATTATACTGAATGCAAAACCATCTTGTGAATCTCTGTCGGCAAGAGTTCTCCTATCGCCAATAGTCTCATAGATCTCTATGTCATATCGATATTCATTGAGCAAAACTCTTGGCAAGACAAGCCATATCGCTGAGACGACATACCGATGATCATCACATGTAGCGCTATCAGTAAGACCATCACTATCAGTGAGAGGTCATACCGATATTCATATCCATCGGTGAGACTATCGCTATTCGATGAGAGTCATAATGAGCCCTCAAGTCATACCGATATGAACATTTGTCGACAAGACTTAGGCTATTGCTAAGAGTCATTCTGTAGGTTCCAAGTCACCCCGATGACTCTGAGTGCAAATTTTTCGGTGAGACAACCATCCGTCGCCAAGAGTTCTTACCGAGTGTTCATGCCTCTCCCTGAAACCACTTGTTGCCCAGAGTCTCCTCGACATCCGATAAGAATAACCTGTCGGCTAGACCAACCCACTCGGCAGAGGGTTACACCGAACACAACAAGTCACAGCGATAGCACCAGTCGGCAAGACAACAACAAGGTCTCAGCAACCTAAACATTTCACAAGGTTACACAACTGCTAGTGGGCTAGACATAAAGTATGTCACACTGACTTTTCTCTTTCAAAGGTTTCAACCTATGAGATTGAGGCACACAATTCCAACAATCTCCCACTTGACAAAGATCACATAGGCACCTCTAGAGCACAACAAAACTACTGAAATTCATGGGCACTAAGGCCCATGGAACTGGCACACCACCTGAACTTGTTTGTGCTCACTAGCTTCATCAATGTATCTGCAATATTCTCTAGAGTATCCACTTTTTCTAAAGAGACCTTTCCATCCTCCACCATATCTCATACAAAATGATACTGTACATCTATATGTTTCATCCTGGCATGGAAAGTAGGATTTTCCGCCAAACAAATAGAACACTGACTGTCACAATAAATTGTTATTTTCCCTACATCAAAACCAATGTTAGAACACAAATGTTTTAACCAAATTTCTTCTTTATAGGCGTGTGTTGTTGCTATGTATTCTGCCTCTGTAGTGGACAAAGCGACTACAACTTTCCGCTTACTCATCCAACTTACTGCACCACCATTCATCATGAAAATATATACACTAGTGGATCTTCTGCTATCAATGTCCCCTGCCCAATCTGAATCCACATAGCCTCGAATGCTGAGAGTCCTATGTGATTCAACCAAGTTCCCATGGTAACACAAAGCATATTCTGAAGTGCCCTTCAAATATCTGAATACTCTTTTCACAGCATCCCAATGTGATCTTCTAGGATTAGCCATAAACTGACTAAGTACTCCCACTGCTTGGGCAATGTCTGGCCTTGTACAGACCATTGCATACATTAGATTTCCAACCACACTAGCATAAGGCACTCTAGTCATGTCCTCCGTCTCAGTAGGAGATTTTGGATAGTCTTCAACAGATAGCTTCGTTCCCTTCAAAACTGGAAGAACTAGCTGCTTGCAATCAGTCATACAAAATATCTCTAGAACAGTCTTAATATACTTACTCTATCTAAGCCAAAGTATTTTACTATTCTTGTCCCTAGTTATTTCCATTCCCAGAATATACCTTGTTGCACCAAGATCTTTCATTTCGAACTTTGCAGAAAATTGAGACTTAAGATCATAAATCATTAACTTACTATTGCCTATGAACATCATATCATCAACATAGAGAGCAATAATAAGAACTCGATCACTTTCAACTTTGTAATACACACAATGATCAGATTTTGATCTTACAAATCCCAATGAAAAACAAAAGTGTCAAACTTCTTGTACCACATTCTAAATTTGCTTTAATCCATCTGATTTTTTAACTTACAAGTAATCTTTCTTTACCTTTCTCCACAAAGGAGTGCTTTCGGGGCTGGGACATATAAATCTCTTCTTCAAGATCACCATGAAGAAATGATGTCTTCACATCATCTATTCAATCTCTCTAAGTCAAGCGCTCGACAAGTGACAAAAGAAATCACAATGGATGTGGCTATAGGAAAAAATTTCTCCATCAATTCCCTCTACGGGAACTAACCCTTATAACCAACCACCTTATATTTTTCCACGATTGCCATCGGACCTATTTTCTTTTTTTAAATACCCACATTTTACCAGCCAACAGCACCTTGAAGGGCACCAAACTCCAAGTATCATTCTTTTCTAATGATGCCATTTCTTCATTCATGGCTTCCAACCAAGAGTTTGAATCAGACATTCTAAATGCCTCTTTCACAATCCTAGGCTCATCAGTGCTAGAAATTAAGGCATAGGCACAAGTAGAATCTATCAAAGAGAAGCCATACCTATCAGGTTGCTTTCTTTCACGAGTTGACCTCCTCACTTGCTAAGGCTGAGGTTGTTCTTCTTCTTCAGAACTCTTAGAACTACTTGAGCTCTCCTCAGATTCAGGTACATTTTGAATTTTCAATTCCTCTTTATCTAGTGTCGGAGGAATTTCAACTACATCCTTTTTGTTTTCTGATTTTGTCTCTGACTGCAAATCCAAGGTAGAAGGCTTCAACTCACGAAAGATAACACTTCTGCTGTATAGAACCTTCTCTGTATCAGGATTCCAAAGCTTGTATCCTTTTATGCCAGCACTATAGCCAATAAAAATACATTTAACAACCTTGTTCTCTAATTTATATCTTTTCTCATTTAGCACATATGCATATGCCTCAGCCAAAAACACGAATGTGTCTCAAAGAGGGCTTCTTACCAGACTACACTTCCAAAGGTGTTTT
>VDFB02004572.1:0-14469 GCA_007258455.2 Sequoia sempervirens | reverse complement strand
TGAAGCTGAAGATTTTGTAGAACACGTCAAGGATATACATGAGAAGGTAAGAGAACATATTAACAAGATGAATATGTAGTATAAGGCTAAGGCAGATCAGAAGAGGAGGTATAAGGAGTTTCAGATTGGTGATGAAGTGATGGTCCACTTGAGAAAAGAAAGGTTTCCAGTGGGAACATATAACAAATTGAAGATGAAGAAGTTCGGTCCCTGTAAAATTTTAAAGAAGCATGATTCAGGGAATGCATATGAGGTAGAGTTGCCAAATGGATTCAACATTTCCCCTGTGTTCAATATTTCAGATTTGATAGAGTATCATGAAGGTGGCGCAGAGGAAGTACCAATGATAGAACAGTGTGGGATTCTAGCATCTACTCGTAAAGGAGGATTGAGGAAATTCTTGATAGTCGTAGGGAAAGGAGTACCGTAAATGTCGCATGAAGAATATCCGTGAAATGGAGAGGAAGGCTTGTGGAAGATTAACTCCGCTATCTAAGGCGCCGGTTCAATCGTTGGTTTTCTCTCAACTATCCGAGACGCGGATCGGTCACTTCTCAAAATTACCCTGGGTGTCTAATGCAGGAGCATCTAGTGGTGTAAGGGCAATCTTGCATCACCCAAAAATAGTTAAATTTCAAGTTTTTTAGTTTTTAGATGTTTTACATTTTTGGATACCCTTTTGTCGAATGAAATTCCAATTTACTAGCTTTTATTTTCGCTCCTGCTGTTATACGAAGTTTTATTTCCCAGATTTTGCACCTAAAAAATCTTTTGAGTGGATTTGAGGCACTTAGAGCTCCTGATCGGGTCTCTCAGGGAATCCTGGCTTGGGGAAATTAAGGAGTAATTTCGAGCTGCTCTTGACTTCCTTCGACCTTCCAATCTGCTCAAACTGGCTCGCTGAATCAAAGTCCCGTGATCAAAAGTTATGGTCCCGAAGTTGGCGACTTTCTAGAAGATACCATTGCAAATGCTCTTTTGAAATTTGAACTTTATGTTAAATTTTCGGGCGCTAAAACCGCTTCTAAACTCAATTTGAATGTTGTTTGTTCCAAACCGATGAGGAGCTCTATTTATGGGCGAAGTTTCTAATTTTTGGGTAACTTTTAGACAAGCTCGCAGATATTGCTAAAAAGGTGATTCTCAGAGTTTCTCTCAGACTTAAATGCCCAGAACCTCGTGACTGGAGACCTCCATGCAAGAAGTCTATCTGGCACAAAATTCTCATTCAGTTATTTTTGTCTTGCCGTGTTTTAGACTTTTTGATTACACCCCTGGCACCCCTCATGTTCCATGGTCTGAATGTGTTGAAACTCTTTCAACCCTTTTCGAATAGGTTTCCACCAATCACAAATATTGGTCTAATTAGAAATGCCTATGCAAGGTCCTGAGCCAGTGGAGATGATTTAATTAAACAGCCCCAAATGACACTGATTTACCCTGCCTGAGTCTCACAATCCTTAACAGACAAGGCTCAATGCATGCCTATTTTCATTACTACATGTCACTGCAGACTATCCTAACAATATAATGATTGCATGGCTCAACTGTCTGACCTGATCCCACCCCAACCCCTCCTGTCCGTGTTTACCTGATCTGGACTCCAAAATAGGGCAAAACTTCCTCAAGTCTCATAAAAATTAATAATAAAACCCCAATTTTTGTTGCCCCTTCTTATAAGGAGTTAATGGAGTTGGGTTGAAACAAAACTAATTCCCAATTTTAAAATGCAATGATTTAAATTGTTTCCACTTGAATTAATTCCAAACTTTTATGCACAAATTTTAATATAATATTTAAAGCTCAAGTAAAGACTTTGAAATTAAATGCATATAATAAATTGATCAACAATTTCACTCAAATACATTCAATCATGTCGTAAATAAATTATTAATTCAATAAACTCAAAGATTTAAAACACTTTATCATTCAAACAATTTATTAAGCTTTAATACTTATCTTTGGAAATGTGCAGAAGAAATCCCCAACTATTGTTGGAATGGTCGTTGGTTCAGCCTCTTTCGTCTGTGAGCAGTCTGGGAGGAAAGCGGTCTTTGCCACTCTACATGAGTGTTGGTTCCACTGGAACAATGCTCAACACTCGTGCCACAAAACCATGCCTTGGCCAGAACCGTCCTGAGTGCACACACTTGTACCCCAAGTTGGAGATCCACTATAGGAGTGCCCCTTCTCCGTCCTACTCACAGCTTGCTACCCTAGAACCCTATTCCTGCAATGTGCTCTACTTGATTTTCCTTTTTTTTCTCCCCCAAATAATTTAGTTTCATGGGTTTTTATACAACATAAAGGGTAGTTCCAACTGACACACCCTCTTATAAATAATTACAACATCCTATGAAAACTCTAATTATGGTTTTATTACATTTTATTCCTTGAACTATTACATTAGTTCTCATTTTACTTTTATTCTCTTTTCTTTTCTTTTTTTTCTTCCACAAGGAAAACGTCTCATAACATGGATGGTTGGAAGGTGGTAAGAAAGAGGAAATAACTTTTTCAGTCTATTCAACCTAAAATTGGTTTTATAGCAACTCAAAACTTGTCTTCCTCATCAATTCATCCTAAGTCTAGGACTCTTGAGCATCATTCTACATCTTCCCCTCCTTCTTTGAGACATATATCTAAATCCCCCTCATTTGCACCATATGAATAAAGACCTTCTAACCTATATATATATATATATATATATATATATATCTCATGTCAATCACTTTTATGTTCTACGAGAAGGAGAAAACATCCCTAAATTATCTTATTCATGAATTGGAATTTTATTTTTTGGAATGTTAGAGGGATTTCTCTCTCTCAACACATGTATGGGGTGAAGGAGATAATTGCTAAGTGGAAACATGATATTTTTATTTTTTATCTAAGTCAAACTTAATGGTCTCCATCTTACTTCTTCTATATCTAGTGTATGGAAAAATACTACTTTTATTCAGAGATTCATAGAGAAGGTAGGGGGTTGTTTTAGGTTTGTATTCATGGATGAACAAGTTTTTCATTCCTAAAGGTGAGGATTCTTCATATACTTTTGTGTGGGCCCAAAATTTATTATAGGCTAGCATGTTGGTTTCTATTCAGTTTATGCTCTAATGATGCAAAAGAGAGATGTGAGCTATGGGATTAGATGGTGAGATAAATTCTTAATGTTGATTGGGTTATTGGCAGTGATTTTAATATGGTGTGATATCCTCAATATTGTAGCTATCTAATCCATGTTAAGAAGAGTAATGATGAGTTTGATAAATGGTTGAATTATCATAATTATATTGGGGTTATTGATCCGATCCATAGCAAATTCACCAACCATGTCCATAATTGATCTGATGTCTAATTGTAGATTTGTAGATGATATAAATATTAGTAGATTAGATCAGTTTTATATATCTCCCAACCTACAAATGAATCAAAACTCCAATGGTATTTATGTAAAGGTTGATTACTCTATTATCCTCTCAAACCATTTCCCCATTATTTGTTCTATATTAGGGGCTAATATAAGTTGTGTGGAATCTCAACTACTTTATAAACTTAATGATTCACACCTTAAAAACCCCTCCTATATGGTCTCTTTAGTTGGAATTTGGAATTATATACCCAAGTCAAAAGATGGGGAGTCTTATAGAGAATTGTGGCAATATGATATTTCTCAATATGCTAAATTCTTACGTGTCTTTGATAAAAGATTGGTTTGGTAGCGAAAGCATAAAGAAAGGAGCTTAAATGGAAACTAGAACACACAAGAAAATTTCTTAATTCAAACCTAAGTAATATCAATATTCAAACTTTTGTAGCCATGATTCAAAATCAACTTCATAAACTTGACATTTATAAAGGTCAATGAGCTAAAATTAGGCCTAGATTACACTAGATTAAAGAGGATAATAGGCTCTCCAAGTACTTCAATTTTTTTAAATTATAAACATAAAAAGTAATATATTAGAGTCATCCAAGATGAAATTGGTCATTTTCATATGAATCATGAAGAGAAAATCTATTTTTTCATAATTTTAATGAGAAATTGTTTAGAGAGGAGTCTCATTAGTAGGGCACGTAATTAATATTAGAGAAAATTATTAAAGACCACATTCCTAAGAAGGTGGACTCTGATTATAGCCATTTTTTGAATTGTGAGTTATCTATTTAAAACCATATCCACATAGCCAAAAAAATCACACCCAATTCAAATCAAGAAAATAGTGTACACTCACATAATAAATTAAAAAATCTGCTTTAATATTTTTGGAGAAAACCAACAAAAATCGGGCCCTCATTTTGATCAATTAGGAATTAAACCAAGTTGTAAACCCTTGTTCTTCACATTAATGGCTTCCTACTATCACCCAAGATAAAAATCAACCATTTACCCAACATGTAGATATACAAAGAACAAAAAAAATAGAGTTTTGAGTTAGGATTTTAGATTTAAGCTAAGGAATTATCACGGAGGAGGAATAATCTTGCCATGATCTTATTTGATCAAGGTTGGGAGCTAGCAACATAGATTTTAGATAGGTCTCTCTCAAAATATCAAAAGTTTAAGGTGCAGATTCATTCTACAAAGTTCAATATTCTTGAAATAATTTTCATGGGTAAACTACACAATTGAATTCTAATAGCAATATCACAATAATTTTCATCCATAAAAAGACTATCAAATTATTTTTCTTTTTGTATCCACAAGAAACAATTTTACTCATGAAAGACAATATTTCCAACTCCTTAAAACTTCAATACTAATAATAAAAACGTATTAATTAATTAAAATATTTTCTCAAAATAAACTTAATAGTAAATAAAAATTGAAATAAATATATAAATTTCACCATAATCAAATATTGAAAAAAGTAGTACATAATTTAATGAGAAATTGTTTAGAGAGGAGTCTCGTTGGTAGGGCACATAATTAATATTGGAGAAAATTATTAAAGACCACATTCCTAAGAAGGTGGACTCTTGTTATAGCCATTTTTTGAATTGTGAGTTATCTAATCAAAACCATTTCCACATAGCCAAAAAAATCACACCCATTTCAAATCATGAAAATAGTGTACACTCACATAATAAATTGAAAAAATCCGCTTATAATATTTTTTGAGAAACCTAACAAAAATCGTGCCCTAACCCTCATTTTGGTAAACTGTGAATTAAACCAAGTTGTAAACCCTTGTTCTCACATTGATGGCTTCCTACTATCACCCAAGATAAAAATCAACCATTCACCCAACATGTAGATATACAAAGAACACAAAATTTAGAGTTTTGAGATAGGATTTTAGGTTTAAGCTAAGGAATTAAAGAGGAGCAGGAAGAATCTTACCATAATCATAGTTGATCAAGTTTGGGAAATGGCAACATGGATTTTAGATAGGTCTCTCTCAAAATATCAAATGTTTAAGGCGCAGATTCATTCTACAGAGTTCAATATTCTAGAAATTGGTCAATGAGTTTGACTCGTTAACAATATCACAATAATTTTCATCCATAAAAAGACTATCAAATTATTTTTTCTTTTTGTATCCATAAGAAACAATTTTACTCATGAAAGACAATATTTCCAACTCCTTAAAACTTCAATACTAATAATAAAAACATATTAATTAATTAAAACATTTTCTCAAAATAAACTTAATACTAAATAAAAATGAAGTAAATATATAAATTTCACCATTACTCTTATAAAGATAATCAAATATTGAAAAAGGTCGTACATAATCATAACAAGAATCAAAAGTAATCTTATATACATAAATCCTCCCTAATAATTACAAACCGAACTTACTAGAGTGAGCTTCTCTGAAACAAATTTTCATTTCCAACGAGAAAGGCCATCTTTTGATGGGACTTTGTCCACGTTCCCGACATTGTCATTTGTACTAACAAACACTTCAACAAATTTGGAATAAACACTGCTTACCACTTTACAAATAAAAACATTAAAAATGGTTATTTAAAAAATAAAGTTTTAAGGGTACGACAAAATCACCAAATTTATATCCACATGCTGGCGGGCCACCATGATATTCACGTATTAAAAACCATATACTTTCCTGTTTTCTTGGTAAATAAAATAAAATAAATATGTTCAAATATATGCACATCATAGTAGCTCATAAGGTTATAGGCATTTGTTGTAAGGTGTTGCCCATAAATCAACTTTTGTTTAATTATAATATTCTTAGACATTTTATATATATAAATATAATAATAATGTTGGTTAAGTATTATATATATATATATTTTTTTAAACTATTTCATGTAATGTTTGGTTAACATGAATTTTAGTATTTCAGTATGAACTATTAATCGAAATCACTTAACAATCGATTAATCTTTGTATTTGTTAATTAATTAAATGTTAGAATTTTTCTTTCAATTTGAAACATAAATATTTATATTTTCATCAAGATGAAATTTTTTAACAAAAAAATCATAAAAAATAATAATTCTGTGTCAAGGTGACTAAAGAAGTTTTGAATCTCATATTTAGAGATTGAAGATGTCTTGTTTTTTTAGGCATAATAAAATAAAATAAAAAGGAATATAATGTTAAAACAAAATATAGAGATTGGCAGCTACAGCACCAATTGTAGTAATGTGTTTTCCTTTCAAATCATTATATATATTTTTTTTTTGCTTTGTAAAATACAGCAGGATTGCAAGAAAATATTGATCAAATCTAAGATTACAATTTATTTATAATGCTTTTTCCAAGAACCATTTCAATGTTGTGTACTTTAGCAGATTATAAAACATCCCAACTTAAAAGACTAGATTTGCCAACATCGCGCCTAGTGTCCAACCTCAACCAGGCATCACCATTGTAATCCCATGTCTAGAACCAATAAGCCAAAACAAACCCACCCTCCATTTAAGATGGAAAATGAAGCAGCGAGGAACGATGACCAAAAGTGAAAAAAAAGTTATGCCACCTAGAATGCTAATCCACACTTCGATAAAATTCATCAGAGTTTATATTTTGACAAATTGATATTTCCATATTCAAAACTTGTATTTTCTTTCTAAACCCTTTTTTGTCATAGTTTTTATACTATTTTCAAAGGGCAAGGGCCCCATTATAATCCTCATTCAACCAATATTTAAAAAAAAAATAGGCAACAAGATTGCACTCACTTCCCTATAAACTAATCATTATATTAAACAATAAGAACTCATATTCCACATTCTCAACATTCATAGTCACAGTGCCCTTAAGTTTTTCATTTCAAATCAACTAATTGTATAAAACTATATCAATTGTATTATTAGGAATAATATAATGATACATGTACAACAATTCATGATTTCAATCTAAATAAAGTCTTAAAATCAATTTATGATTGATTTATTCAATGTACATGATATTGGACATTTAATATTTTATTAAAAATAGATATTTATGAAATTGTGTGGTGTGTTGCAAGCATGTTCTTTGACTTAAATATTCAACATAAAAATAAGATAATTTATTTGTAATACATTACATAGATCGTAGAATTTTAGAATAGGATGAAGTTGGCCTATTTTTTTTATATTTCTTAAGTATCAGGGTAAAATAAGATTCTCTTCTAATTTTATGACATACATTTAACTCCATTTCATTAACTGGGTGATATACGACTTCATTTTTGGTGAAAAGCATATAAATGCATATCCAATAACGCTGACCATCAACTATATAATTCTTGTATATCTATTATGGAACAGAGCTAAACATATCACATATATAATGGCATGACTAGAATGTTGAAGGTAATTAACTTGTCTCTTGTATCTGAAAGTAGAATATCTTGAATTAAAAATACTTTTACAATTAAGATGTTCAATGCACAAACCAAAGACAAAAACCTCTTGAAATGGGGCCTGCTTTAATTGAGACAAACCAATATAATTAGTGGTAATCCTCATACATTAAAGTAGGAATAGATTAATCCAAGTGAGCCTGTGTTCAATTACTCCTTATATATATGATTCATAATCCTTGTCAGTATAAAGCCAAGCTCCTCAGTAAAAAAGAACACCACAATAAGACAACGCACAACTTAAGGATCATGCTCCTCATATTGCAAAGTTTAAAATTGAGAGATATCAACAACAATGCACCAAAGTTTGACTCCACCCCTAGTGAAGAGAGAAAAACCCTCACCAACTTATTTTAATAAATGAAACATGATTTTAATAAAGTCCAAGAGACCAAAACACTCTGATTACCACCAAGTCAAAGTTGGAATTTGATACAACATTTCAATGAATAAAGTGTAAATCAAAGGCCAAATTTGTAATATTATATATTTATTTTGGAGAATAAACATTTTATTATTTATTTTGATAATAAATTATCCTAGTTTTGTATGTCTCATTTCTTCAAAGAAGACATAAACAAAGTCAACTCCTAAATATCAACATATATCATTAAGACAAAAAAGACTACATGACGAATGCAATTCAAATATGACCTTCCCTAAAGTGAAAAATACACATAAGTTTTCTTCTTTTACTTAACTTTATATAATATATTACATATGAGGAAACCCAACTAGCGATAAGTAAGAGTGTGAAATGACCGCCCCTATCCTGTAATGTTGACTATGAAGTATAATTCGACTAAACGCGGATTAATCCCAGTCAAAAGGAAACTATAATTTCAGTTGCAAGAACACCCAAATAACACCAGCAAACCGAGCATGAATTAATCCCAGGTTTCAAAAAAAACTATAAACAATTTACGAAACTACCCATTGGTCTGGGTTTTGGGAGATAGATGAATGGATGTTTTAATCCGTTCAGGCAGGGCAATCTCCTGGGACCCACATTAATTCATGAAGGGCAGTGAACCTAGAGAAATGCAAAAAGAAAACCTGTGAGCAACTTTTTCTTTTCGCATCGTTCATTGTGTATCTTGGTGAAATCCAACAAAACCCTATTATATTCTCTTTATTTCAAACTGAGATCCACACCCAAGGTTGTTGCTTTTTGTGCTATAATGGTCTGACTGAGATCTTCAGCCCAGCCAGCAGACATTCCACATTCAGCGACCTGTTTTTTGTCTCAGCCACGCTTCTTGAGGTGCAATATCTGCCTTTTGTGCACTTCCCTCCTCTTTTGGTATCATCCACCTTCCGGTCTCACATCTAAGCTGGTGCGAACTTGTTCTAATCTGAGCTATCAACATTTTCGCTTTCCATTTTATTTCCATTCCGATGTAGGTCTTTTGTGTGTGGTCATGCGTAGGGTTAAAATGTTTGACATAGTATTCCTTCTTCCTCCCAAGTGGCCCTTTCCACATGCTTTCTTTGAACTTTCCTTGCACATACCTTTTTATTTCCCTATTGGCATTTGGACACTCACTTATGCTAATACCCCACTTGCTCATCCATTTGATATTCTGTTTCATCCACGTGCGCTTTCTTCTATCTAATTTTTCATTTGCTGCCATTTTTGGCCAGCGATGAGTCTCCATGTTATCTAGTCTTCTTAGATAGCTTAGCAACCGAGACATAGCAGACGCTTCAACAGGGAAAGCCCCGGCCTCAGCTAGAACAATCTCGTAAGGGACAATAGATTTAATCCTGAGACTCTGTGTGATTAGATGTTTTTGTAATCTCTCTATCTGTCTCCACTTTTTTGCTGAAGTGTTGCTACCCCAAACTTCACAACCATATAGCACCACTGGAACAACTAAAAGCCCAAAAAGAGTTTTCTTTGTCTTCCAATCCCATAACTCGGCCCTTCTGCATCTATTTTGCAATGAGTGTAAAGCTTTCCATCCCCCTTGTATCCTCTTTGCTCTACATGTTTCCCAGCTGAGTTTGTTGTGGAAATCAAGGCCAAGATACTTATATTCATTGACCACCTGCAAGGGGCTGCCTTCAAAAACAAATTCCCTATGAACCTTCTTTCTCTTCAAGGTAAAGATCATGACCTTAGTTTTGGTAGTGTTCACTTGCATCCCCACCTGATGACAAAAGAGCTCTAGTGCTTTTACGTGTTCCTTCAAATCTTGTGTTGTTTTTGCCATTAAGAAAAAATCATCCGCATATAAAAGCAACTTTATAACACAATTGGTCAAGTAGACCTCACCCCCACCAAACTTATCGATCCACTCTAATTTGTCAATGTATATCCCAAATAATGTAGGGGATAAAGGGCATCCCTGCTTGACCCCGATATCACTTCCAAAACATTCTGAAAATCCTTGTTTGGTTCGAATTTTGGCCCAAACTTGTTCATATAGCCTATGGACAACAACTCTATAGTGTATTGGAATTTCCAATTCTTCCATCCTACTCCATAATTTTCTCCTAGGAACCATATCAAAAGCTTTCCTAAAGTCAACAAAGCAGCAAAAAACCTCCTCTCCTTGTTTATCCCAGACCTTCTCGATCAAGTGTCTAAGAGTCATGCAATGATCAATAGTAGAATGTTTTGGCCTGAAGCCCGCTTGCCCTTTTGCGTGCTTCCCCTCCTTTTCTGCCCAAACACTGATCCGCTTTTCTATCATGCTCCCAAAAAGTTTACCAAAAAGAGGGTTGATCATTATAGTGAGGTAATTTGAAGGGTTGTTGATGTCACCACCTTTGAGCAGGGGGATGACAACACTAGTCGTCCAATTTGCAGGAAACCCATATTGAAGGACCTCATTGAATTTTTTTTAATATGAGGCATGAGAGCCTCCAATCCCCATTTTAAGTGTTCTGCCTATAAAAAATCTATGTCACGAGCTTTACCCATTGCCAACCTTTTTATTCCTTCTTTAATGTTATCCGAAGAAAAAAGTTTAACCCTTGAGTTAATTATTGGAGGGTTGTCTTTATCTTCCCCCCTCTCATAAAGTTGCTTTGCATACTCTAACCATTCAAGGTCTATAATATTGTTCTCTTTATTCGTGTCTTGTTGCTGCAATTCTCTCCAAAATCCCCTTGGATTGTGCCTCCCAAGCAATATTAACTCCTTCCTTCTAGTTTACATATACACTTCTTTTTTCAGTTTGATCAACTTTACATATTCTTTGTTATTACCCCATTTTTTAGCCCTTTTCTTTGCTACTTTACAATCCTCATCGTACCATGGGTTAGCTGGAAAGCTATTTCTATCACTTTTTTTAGGCCTAGACCTTTTGCAAGAGTTGAGGGCCTTGAGAATAATAGAGGTCAACATGGTGTTGTCCATACTTTTTTTATTTGAGTTGAACATCCCATTGGTTCCCACCTCGTGCAATTGTTTTTCCAGCGTTGTTCGGAAGGTTTCTTGGTTTTCCTGTGTCAAAAGGATTGAACCTTGAGTAGCTTCTTTCTTTTCATTATGTTACGTCATCTCTTGCCGTTGAGTACCATTTTGTATGCCGATTTTCACCTGTATTGGATTGTGATATGAATTCATTTCTATGGGACACTCCTTTACCTCTATGCCTATTAAACTTGTCACGAGTTTCTTTGAGCTTATAACATAGTCCACCACACTTTGACCATTGTATGTATGAAATGTGATGTTCCCATAACTAGGCCACATTTTTAAACCATTGCATATAATTAAATCATACAAGCTGCACATTCCTAATAATTTTGCCCCATACTGTGTGATATCTCCTTTTCCATCTTGAGATAATCTTTCCCACTTTTGATTCCCTTCCTCTTCTAGCCATAAAGGGTTGTCCCCTATTCCCATCTCAATATCAAGGCAAAGAGACTGGTTATTTGCAGTTCTAGCATTAAAATCTCCAATTAGAATGATTTCCCCTTTGTGGCTATATGTTGTTATATCCCTTTTCAGGGCTGCATATGGGTCTTCTTTGTCTAATTTCTTCTTCTTGTAGAATTTTGAACCATGGGGAGCAAAGTAACATGCTGCAAGATAAATTATGTTATCCTTTAACTCTATTTATATCCATATGTACCGCTTATTTGTATCTTCCTTTTCAACTTGTATGATTTTTCCCCAAGAATCTCTTACTAAAATTGTTACCCCTCCATATCCCTTGTCGCTTTCGGTTAGCTCATTCCAAACTGACATCTTTGTGTAACCTTCAAAGTTCGGAACCTTGTAGCTCTCATGTTCATGTGTTTCAAGGAGGGCAATTATGTCCATCCCCTCAGCTATGGGCCCTAAACCAGGCCCCCTCCTCCAAGGATAGCCCCTACAATTCCAGTTTACCAATGAGAGGTGTGCCTGGGGGGCCCCGCCTTCCTATTTATCATGTGTATTTTTGTTGCTGAATTGAGCTTTCCCTCTATACAACCAAGATTCATTACCTGCATTTATCGCTACTACCACTTTTGCCCATTCTTTTCTTCTCTCTTCCAATTATAGCAGGGTTAGATCTTCATCTATGTAGAATCGTGTTCCCTTGAGAAGCCTTTTGTTCTTCATAATTTTGATCTTGTCTTCTGCAGTTTTTAGTGTTACCCTTACATTTCTATTCCTGCCATCTTGTGCCACTTTACCAATTCTGCTCGCTTGCTCAATATGCCCCACCCACTCCACCTTATCCGCTAAAAAGTCTTTAATTAGCTTATCTGTGTGTTCCCCTTCTCCACAGTCCTTCAGTCCTTTTATTATTACATTTGCTGCTCTATCATTCCTATGTTTTTCTTCCCCTAGATGCACCTTAATCAGATGCCTCTCTATGAGTTCTCTTTGGTGCTCTGTTGTCCCTTTCGTTACTTGTGCCGATGATTTTGTCTCTTCCAGTTGTTCCTTCAGCTTAGCTTCTCTAATTTCTATGCTTGCTATTGCTGATTGGAACTCCTCTAGCAGTGGGTTGGTCCTTTCCTCCACTTCTGCTGTGGAATTTCCCTCTTTGATCTGCTTTATCTCCTGCTTCATGGTTGATATTTCTTGCTAACCCATTTTCAAATTGGCCTGAAGTTTGACTATCTCCTCCCTAAAAAACTTGTTTTCTTGAGAGAGTTTGTGATTGGTATCCATGATCTCTTGCCATTTGTTGTACTTCCTCTGTTCTATGACTTCTAAACCTTCGAGTCTCTTTTTTAGCTCCATTAATTCATTAACATACAAGTTTGAAAACCAGGTTAAAGGAGTTGAGTTAGGACTATATTGGTTCGCCTGACCTTCATCTTCCACATCCCCCTCTGTTGCTGCTTCTTCCTGCTTCACTCTCTCAGCATCGTTAGACTGTTGATTCTGCAAATATATCCTTTCAACTTCATTTTCCAAGTTTTCCACTTGACTTTCCAGATTTTCAACTTGAGTTTCCAGATTTTCACAATTTTCCAGAAGTTCTATCACTGGTTTTACTTGCTCTTGTTTAGTTTCAGATGCGATGGTTGTCAGATTGAAACTTATAACTTTTGGAAGGATAGCAATAAATTTATTGTGCCCTATCCATCTTAGTTTTCTAACTATTTTGGCCTGCCTACATTGCAAGATCCTCTTGTATTGCTTGGCATTTACAAATGTCAATCCCTCTTTGACTTGTGTGCAGGCCTGATGCTCCATATTCCAAGAGGAATCAGTGAGAAAGTACGGTGCTAGAATTTTGGTTTGTTTCATTTTGTTCCCTCTCTCAATGTTTTCCCCAAGTTCTTTCAAAAAAACATTTCATGTGTCATCTTTGCATTTTGAGATCTCCATTAATAGACCCACCACTGATATTGATGTTTCTGTCCTTGGTTTGAGTATTTAAGTTTAAAATTGGACCCCCACTCCATAGTTTCTAGGTAGATGTTTTGCGTTGAAAATGCAGAGTTTGGAAGTATTATAAAGAAAGACAACAGAGAAAAAAAGCCTATCTGGTAAACAGAACCACCAGTGAAAAGAGATTGGAGAGGTGGGGTACACCTGTTCCCAATGTCGAGAAGTCTACTGCTGAAAAGGAAAAAACCCAGGGCCCACCACAGATTTGATGCCCACTGTACGCTGAGATCCCTAAAAACCAGAAGCAGAAGACGACAGAAGGAAAGATGCATCGATTCCCACTGTCTAAATCGATCCACGCCTGGTTTCCACACCTAGAGAATTACCAATGAGAACTATTTGGGTGGAGAGCTTTCTGGAAACGGTAAAAGAACAACGATGAAATTAAACCCTTGTGCCATAATAGACCAACGCCATTTTAGACCATCAGCCAGAAGATTATTAGGTGTAAATTTTGATCAACAACGGAGACAACCCTTGTCTCTAGCCATTGAAAGATTTTATCAAAAGTGAGGGGCACATTTCCTGTGTTTAGGTGGCAATAGACATTATACATATTTCCTATGTTTAGGCGGCTAGGTGCTTTCAAATAAGAAGGTGAAAGAACAAGGAGTCAAGTGTTTGTTGGAAATGACTCAAAGACAAATGCGCAAACCCTAATAGAGCTCCTCAACCCAAACCATTCTTTACAAGACAGGAGGATGAATGGGGTTGGCATGAGGCTGAAGGTTGAGGCACGGGTAGTAGTTGGGGAGAAGGGTATTGCACATTTTGATGTCCCCGGTCTTACAA
>VDFB02004570.1:0-12972 GCA_007258455.2 Sequoia sempervirens | reverse complement strand
TCTTCCTACAACAAAGAACCAACAATATCTTCCATTTTGAACTTGGATGCTAATTCCCAATAGCCATCACTAGATGATCCCATGAGTCCGGGTGCAAAGAACATAATAGAAGCATGTACAACGATATTATTCTTCAATCTTTACACCATTAGATGTTAATTGTGCAAGCAGCATATTAAATGCATTCAAATGATCAGCTATAGACCCTCCTTCCAGCATTCTCAAAGAGTAAAGCTTCTTTCTTAGGAATAGCTTATTCACTAAAGATTTTCCCTGATAAATAGATGCCAGTCTCTTCCACAAGAGAGAAGCAGACTTCTCTTCATGCACATTGAGAAGAATTGAGTCTGCTAGATAGAGCCTTATCAGCCCCTTCACTTTCCTATCTACAAGGTTCCATTCTTCTTGCTTCATGCCTGTAGGTTTAGTTCCAGACATAGCAAGCCAAAGGTCTTGATCTACTAAGATATCCTCCATCTTGAGTTTCCATAATTCAAAGTTACTACCATTGAATTTCTCTATTTCAATCTTCCCAGAGGAACTAGACATATTAATCTATAAATAGAAATAACAATCTCTACAAAACTCCCACTGAACAGTATTGACACAAAAAACCCAATGTACCCCTAAGGATAACACAACTGGCCAGGCTCTAATACCACTTGTAAGGAAAACTAGATGCGGAAAACAATTTTCCTAACGTCAATACCTCAGGAAAGAATGCGTATAATTCCTTTAATTTTTCACCATACCAAATTGAGATGCACTATGAGATAGATTACAGAAATAGAGTATTTAGACAAACACACATGAACACCAGATATATGTGGGAAAACCCTTACGGGAGAAAAACCCACCACACCAAGAGAAATCACTTTGTATTACAGTAATCAAAGTTACATACAATTCCAGACTTATCTTTCTGGTGTCATTAAACAGCAACATTCATCATGTACATTCTTCGAACAGAAAACTTTCAGGTTACAACCTTTACATATTTTTAATCCTTCACTGATATAGTTTGAATTCTTCACACTTCACTGTTGATCGAACTACTATCCAACATCAAAACATCTGTAACTTCTGACTATAACCATGGTGTTCTCTGACTGTCAAGCTCCCTCATAGAACCATTGCAATGAAAAGACTCCCAATGGTTCCAATTCGGCTCTTCTGATTCGTCCACGTGATGCCACATCAGAAGTCATACTCGGTCAACAGAATTCGTATTGCATTGGCATCTCGGTGAGACACTAACGATGTCTCATCGATGCCACATTGAACTCATATCGTAGTCACCAAGATTTGTCGTAGTCGCCAGGACGTTCTATCGAGTTACAAGAGTTTCACCGAGTCACCAAGCAATCATCCTGACTTATTGCTTTTTCCAGAAGGTCATAGTGAATCACTAAGGTTACAACAAAGTTTCCATATCTACCGAGCACCAAATGAAAGTTGGAAATACTCACATCTATTGCCGAGAGTTCATACCGATCTTCATATGCTACTCCGAAGTGTTCACTTGTCGCCAAAACATTTGTCCATTGCCGAGAGAACTTACTGATTGCTTTAAGTTATACCGAAGGCTTCCAACACAACGAGTTGTCGGTGAGACATTTAATTCTCGATAGGACTTCTCAGCGATCCTGCCGAGTCACTCTAATTATCTACCTTAGACTCTCTGTCGATAAGACATTTGTATATCGCCCAGACTTCATAACAAAGCCTTAGTGCTACACTGATAACTCCCAAGTGTTTCCCTATCGGCATAGCTTTCTTCTATCGCTAATACCTTTCTCTGAGTTCATTAAGATATACCGAATATTCTGACTTAAGTCTTAGTCGCTAAGACATATCCACTTCGGTAGGACATCTTACCGAAGTCACTTCCTTCAGCTAAGTCTCTCCGATAAAACATAGTCGGCATAACATTTGATTTCGTGGTGACCTCTCACCGAGCCATAATAAGTTACCCTGAGGACATCAATTCATATGCTGTCGGCAAGAGAACAACACTTCACTGAGACATCTTAGTGAGAACCATAAGCTTCACCGAAGATCACAGTCACTAAGAGTTACACCGATAAATGAATGAATGGCCTTTCGGCCAGATATCTCCCAAGCGCTATAAGGTCACAACGAACACACCTTGCTACAGTGATAGACTTCACAGTAAACCTTTTGAAAAGACTTCTTCAAGGTCACAGCAACCTGTTCAAAATTTGATAAAACAAACTGCTAGTCGGCCAAACAATCAGAATGTCATACTGACATTGCTCTAAAGGATGTTTCAGCCTATAATGTTTGAGGCACATATTTCCAACAATAGGCACATAGGTAAGAAGGATTAGGATATGGGGGATTGTAATAGGAGTATTGGGATGGTAGGTTAGGATGAGAAGATTGGGACAGTACATTGGGATAATAGGATGTGGGTGTTGGATAAGAGAAAGATGTAGATGAAGGATATGATGAATATGCAGATGGGGAAGATAATGGATATCCTTTGTCAGAGGTAGCATAAGGATAGTTATTAGGTGCAGATGAAAGTGTAACGGGATAGCTCAGAGGGGTAATTGGATTTTGGAAAGTGGTTGGGGAAATCTTACTAGAAATGATAACATCAAGGGGATCTATGTCATATACCTCTTGATCAACAAGAGTTTGGTTATTGTCCTCAACACGGTTCCCCTTGACTACTATTATTGGTTGCATTAGTGAAGGATAAGGATTCATGGTGTTAGATTAGATGGATAGGGATTGAAAAGATGGGACGATTAGAAGGAAAGAAAAGGTGATGAAAGGATAGATAGGATGGATTGGAAGATGGAGGAATGGATCCTAAGATTTGTTTTGATATCAGGAGATCTTGGATGGTAATGGACTAAAGCTCAAATTGGGATTTAAGTTAAGCTCAAATTGGGATTGGATTAAAGCTCATATTAGGATTGGATTAAAGCTCATATTAGGATGATGTAAGGTGTTGAAAATCAGATTTTTCCAGATTTGGCAGTTTTCAAAAATTGTAAAATTTTGCTATTTTAGGTAACTGCACAAACGTATCTTTGAGAGTCCATTTTTCCCCCAAAAACTTCCTAAAACTAAGGTAGGATGAATTTCTAACTAACATCCTAAATCTGAGACATGCATTCTGAGTTATTAATGAAAATCATTTTTCAAAAAATGAAAAAAAAAACACTAAATTGTGATTTTGAGGGTCAAAATGAACGCTTTCAGCCCTTAAAATGTGTTGAAATGGGGCCAACTAACTCGAGGGTTGTTTGGAATCGCCATGCCACCCCCCATAACGCACCACTTGTACTCTGTTCAAAACCTGACACCGAGTCAAAAGCATTATGGCCTCTAGAAGTTTCAAAGATAAAAAGCAAAGTCCCCAAAACGAAGTCTAGGTGATTGGGATTGATGAACCGATGATGGATATGGACTCTAATGATGTTCTAAGATCAACCTATGTGATTTGGTCGATGAAATAATGAATTTCAGAGAATGCAGATGGATTGAAATGCAGATTATGTATGAATGGAAGATGCAAAAGGACTGGAGGAAGGTTAGGTTCGCCCAACTGGAGGTCAGGTTTTCCTATTGGAGGTCAAGTTTTCCCATTGGTGGTGTTAGCTCTCAAAACACAAGTTTGAACCACGAAAGGCTGCAAGCTTTCACAACATTTTTAGGGTAAATGTGCAAGGTCAAAATATTTAGACCTTCTACTCTTCGTGTGTCGCTAGACCTAGGCGTGTACCTATATGAATTGGGCAGACTTGATGTGCTTATCTTTCTTGAAATTTTTTCCCACAATGGCAGATGGGAGTGGACAAATGAATTCAAACTTGATACAAATAGCAATAGCAATCTTCTAAATCTAAATCCTAAAATGCTCAATTAATAGATGTAAAGGAAATGAATGAATCTAAATGATGAAATTGCAGAGACTAGTGCCTTATTGGGTATGCGGAGTCAAATGAAACAAGTGGGTAACCTATTCTAGTAGAAACTTAAATTGTCATCATATGATCTGTTTATAACTTGTATAAACATGCAGGACTATGACTACTGAGCTCTACTTTAATAATCTAGATGAATCTCCCTGATTACTGTGATCAACTAAGAGGATTTAATCTCTCCTTGAAAGAACCAATCAATTAATCACACAGATACAACAAATGTGTACTAATAAACTGAAAATAAACTTGTTATACCAATTTAGACAACTAGAAATAATCATCTTGGAGACAGCTTAGTAATACTTTTAATGAATCTAACAGATAATTAACACTAGAAATGAGCTGCAACATATACTGATTCTCATTAAAATCTCCATCTTGAAATCATACATCATAGTCTCTATTTATTGGAAAAAATCTATCCAACTGTATATTCTCTACCTTATCTACTATATTCTAATCTAAAAAAATCCCCTAATTCACAATCGGGAATGAACATTTATACACCAACATCTGAACAAGCACATTGTTTCATATTCCAATGTCGGAAAACAGTTGCAATCGGGCCAATTAATCATCACTAAAATAGTCGCTGAGATAACTCTGTAAGTATGCCGAAGGAAATTATATCGCTATCATCCCATGCTCTTTGTGTTTCGCCCTGACTTTGTGATGTCGGTGAGACATCTCACAAAATACAAAATGTTATATCGATATGTATTTCTTTACGTGCTTTCCATTCATTGAGACACAAGGATATCTCTCACCGATGTGTTCTTTTTGTTTCGTTCACAGTCGTCGTAACATTCTGATATCGGAGAGACCTCACATAGTGCATATTATGTCTCACCGAAAGTTCCTTCATCCATCCTGAGTCGCCGAGACAAGAGAAAACTCTTGCCAAGAAGCATCTCCCATTCACTTTCACCAAGACATTTCAAAATCGAGGAGAGGTCCCAAAGAATCCATTGAGTCATACTGAAACATTCCGAGCTCATTTTAGATCACCAAGAGAATGCAATTCTTATACTGATAGAGTCCTCATGTGTAATATCAGCAAGACTGGAGGTCACTCGCCAAGATATTATATCGATGCCCATTAGTCTTACCGAGATTTCCCTTTGTGCTGGTCGGTGAGACCCTTTGAATTCGCTATGACTTTATATCGAATTCATTCAGTCTAGCCAAAGTGTTTATCTTTATTGTCGGTCGGAAAAACAAAGTAAGATCACCAAGACAATATATCAAAGAAGATTTCTCACCAATGAGCATCCCCCACCGCCGGTCGGTGAGACAATAAGGCCTCGCCAAGACCCTATCCCGAAAGCAACCTATTTGGCCAAAGTAAATCCATACGAGCTAATCGGTGAGACACATTAGGTTCGTTGTAACGTTATGCCGATACCAACAAGTTTGGCCAAAATGAACATTCAAAGTGCAAGTCGATGAGACGAAATGAAATCGGTAAGACCTCATTCTGACGATGCAACTCTTGCCAATATGAATCCTCCTCAGCCGCCGAAACAATGTGAAATTCTTCCTAATAACTACCAATGAGTAAACTCCAATCACTGTGACACAAAAAATGTCTTGCCGATAGGCAACACAGACATTTACAAGCAGAAAAATGGATCGGAGAGACCCCGATATGTCACACCGATACAGACGAATATGTGAATTATGCAAGACCCGATGGAAACAATGAGACCACAAAGCAAGAAATGAGCAAAATGTTATGAAGACAGACCTATGTGCTTATGATGAGGACTCATATGGAAACTTAGGGGTATGAAAACTTGTGAAATTATTCAGAATTTTACAGTTCCAACAGTGGCTTCGTCTGGGGATGAATGATAGTAAGATCATTGCAAGGATCCAAATCTTTGGGTGAGCAGACCAGACACAAAATGAGGAATCACCAAGCAAAAAATGGAATGAATGGCAATGGAAATGAATGCAAAATGGAGATGGAGAAAACCCTAAACTACTATACATGGAAAATTATTTTGAAAGAAGGAAAATCAAGATTGTCCATGTACTGGAAAATCTTGTTCCTTTTATTTCCTAAGCTAATGTGCATGGAAAAGAATTTTAAAGAGGATCATCAAGAGTTGTCCATGCACTGGCAACCCTTAACCTTTGTATTGTTTCAGGAGAAAAATGCTTCAGAAATTTCCCATGTACAGGAAATTCATGATCTTCACCAGCCATATTCTGTAAATAGTATGAATCTTCTCCTTTCTTTCCAACAACAACAAAAGGTCCCAACCACAAAGCCTCGAATTTCCCATGTTTACCCTTCTCCTGGCACCTTGTGTTCCACATCAGTACCAAATCACTTTCTCCAAATTTCCTATCCTTTGCTTTTTTTTCAAATAGATATTTCATCTATGTCTGTAACTTTATGTTTTGATTTTGGGAAACTCTCCTTATTTCATCAAGTTCAGCTACTTGCTCCACTCTTTCCTCCATAGGTTCAGGAACATCCAAATCTTCCTGAAGGACAAACTTATAGACTGGTAACAAATTTTTCAAAGGCATCCTGGCCTATGTTCCATACACTAATTCGAATGGGGACTTCCCAATTTCCTTCTTCACAATGATTCTATCAACCCACACAGCCAATCTTAATTTTGAATGAATCCCAAGCCTCTTGTTCTCGACCTAAAATTCTTCTTTATAACTTTTAAAAGACTTCATTAATATAATTCTACCCTGACCATTAGCCCTATGGATGGTAAGGGGTCAGTATAAGAAATGGTAATACCCATATGGCTAGAAATTTTGAATCTATCCGATCCGAACACATCCCATTATCGAATCAACCTCTGGTGTACTACAACTGTAATGATATTATCCATTAGGAACCTGTGGTCACCACCTCACTCTTGTAGCCTATTTATTGGGACCACCTCTACCCATTTAGTAAAATAACTGGCCACCGTGATCCACCTATGTCCACCCTTAATTTGATTTTTTCTGTATCTCTCCAATGAAACTTCACTCCCCACATGAAAAGTGGGGCATCACCACAAGGGTCGGCTATGGCAAAGCTCCCTGATACTTCAATTTTCCAGAGAATTTCTGGTAGGCTTCACACTTTCTTACAAATGTAAAATAATCATTAAAGACCTTCGGTCAGTAGTAACCTGCCCTGAGAATTTTATGCGTAGTTGTCTTGGCTGAGTAATTTCCTCCACAAACCCCTTCATGCATTTCACTTAAGACATGCCTAGCTTGTGATTCGTCCAGACATAACAATAGTATACCATCCCTGTTCTTCCAAAATAGATCTCCATCCATAAAAACATACTTAGATGCCTGCAACTTCAGCGTTCTTCTTTGGTTGTCACTCAATCCCTCTGGACACTTCATGTATTTAAGATAATGCATAACATTTGTATACCATTGAGTATTCTCAATGCTTGCAATTGCATTCTCTCCCTCTATATTGCAAATTTGGTTTGCTTCAATGTTTGTTTCTACCATTAATTTAGCCAAGCCCTGACCTCTTACTAGCTTAGTAATTTGTATCTCCATGTCAAATCCTTGGATTTTGTTAATACATTTGCATCTTTTTCTTGTTACTACAGACTGTGTCAGAATATCCTTGACACCTGCATGAGGAACATAAGCAACCACCTTTGCTCCAACAAGATATGGCCTGAAAGCTTTTACAGCTTTCACTAATGCAAATGCCTGCTTTTCCATTATGTCATATTTTAATTCAGACCCTTGTAATGATTTACTGAAGAAAGACACAGGCTGTTCATGACCATCCTCATTCTTTTGCAACATAACAACATCAATAGTGTGCATTGAGGCAAATGAAAATATTTGAAAAGGTTTTGCAAAATACGGAGACTTAAGGATAGGAGCTTCCTTGATGGCCCTTTTGATTGATATAAAAGCTTCCAAAGTCTCTACAGTCCATTCTATTTTCTGTCCTTTCCTCAACATTTTTGATATGGGTTTAATGATCTCAACAAAATTAGAAACAAATCTTCTGACAAAGTTGATCTATCCAAAGAATGATTGTATAGCTTTGACAGTTTTAGGGATAGGAATTTTATTGATGGCCTCAACCCTCTTAGGATCTATCTTTATCCCTTCCTTTGAAACAATGTGTCCCAAGAGCTTACGCTCTGTAACTGTAAAATGACACTTCTTACGATTCAAGCTAATACCATATTCAAGGGCTTTTATAAATACATTTTCCAGATGATTAACATGATCTTCAACCTTCTTTGAGTAAGCAGTGAGGTCATCCTGATACACCACCATGATAACATTGATCAAATCTGAAAATGCCACATCCATAGCTCTTTGGAAGGTTGCCCCTGCATTAGTAAGACCAAATGGCATTCTTATGTATACATACGTTCCCCAAGGAGTTGTAAATGTTATCTTAGATTACTCAGATTCTTTGACCATAACCTGGTTATACCCTGAAAACCCATCCATCATAGACAATAGTTCGCACCCTGTCACCTTATGCAATATAGCCTTCATATTGGGTAGAGGGTAATTATCTTTGAGGGATGCTATGTTTAGAATTCTGAAATCTACACATAGCCTGATATCTCCATTTTTCTTTCTCACAGGGACCAAGTTTGAGAACCATGTTGAATATCTGATTAGTTTAATGATTCCCCCATCCCTGAGCTTTGCTAATTCTTCCTGCATCTTAGGCTCCAATGTTGGATTTATGGGTCTTTGCTTTTGTCTGAATGGCTTAGCATTTGGCTTCAATGGTATTTCATACTGAAACAAATCTTCCCTGTAAGCTTTTAGATCTTCATAAGACCAAGCAAACACATGTTTATATTTTCTCAGCAACTCCATCAGCATTCTTCTAATTGTAGGGCTTATCTTCCTCCCTATATACACCTTTCTTGGTGTCATCTCAGTCCCCAGGTTAATCTCTTCAATATCCCCCCTATTTAATGGTGCTTGCTTTATGAGGGATCGATCATTTCCGTCATACACCCTCTCCAATGCCACTAAGCCTTTAGGAAGCTTATTTGTTTTGAGCTGCAAGATTTCTTTCCCAAATACCGTTTGCTTCCCATCCACTTCTTCAACCAAGGCGTTGAAGTCAATTTCTTGGGCTTCATACTAATCTATACAGTGGAGGAATTTTAAAAGATCAGTATCATCATTAAAGACTTGCCAACTATATACATTATCAGGCATAGCAGGCCTTGTCTTGAATTCAATTTGTGATACCCTAGCCAATGTAATATCATCTCTTTTAAGTGCCTCATTTGCTATAAAATCACCCATTATGTTCTTTGATCTATCTATCCACTCAATTGAGAAGGCATCAAACAACTCAATTGTATCCCATACAACATTTCTGTATTGCTTCAGTCTTCTGTGCTTTGCTGCATATTTTGAATTAATTTGTGAAACAACCAACTCTGAATCCCCAAGAACAACCAATAACTTGATTTTATGTTTCACAACTATGTTCAAACCTGTCAATAAAGCTTCATATTCCGCCACATTGTTTGTAAATTCAAATGTCAACAGGAATGAATACTTAAATGTAACACCCCCAGGTGAAACAAATACTATCCCTACTCCATTACCTTCTTGACTGCAAGCTCCATCAAAATACATCTTCCACACACCATTGCACTTTTGTGCAGCATGCTTCTTAATTGTATCACTATTGATCAACTCTGGCTGGGCTGGTTCTATATTAAAACTCCCAAGATCAACATCACAAAAATAATTGATCTGATTTTGTGGTACATAGTCAACAAGTTGATTCATCCTTGGCTCCCTGTACAACTTCACCTCTTGGCCATTTACCAGAATTGTTGCATAAGATAGATCAAACTGAACATTCCCACCAACAACTACCATCCATTGTCTTGATAAAATCATACCAAATTGAGGAGGGGTGTCTATTACTATTATATCAATATTATAGGCTACTTGAGGATAAGCAAATAGCTTGACTTCAACATCAATCATTATACCCACCACAGGAATAGGTCGGTTATCCATCGCATAACACTTACCCTCATATGTATCCACCCTCATGCCTAGTTGTTTCATCACTCCCACTGGCATAATATTCATAGCAACACTAGAATCTATCATGCAATTCCTTAACAATTTGTTATTTATGAGTAATGTAGTGAAGAAAGGATCGACCTGTAGGGAACTTGTCAATACATTACTCAAGCAGATTTCTGAGATATTTACTTCCTCTTGCTTACTACTTGCTTTAGTAGCCACCTTGTTTTCAGAATTCACATGCTTTTCATTTGTTATCAATTGGACAACACTATCTTTGTATTCCTTAATCTTCATCATCTCAAGTAGTGGAACAGACATCTTTACCTGAGATAAAGCCTGAGTGAAATCAAAAGAAGAACTCTCCATTTTAACCATTTTCTTTTGCTCTGGCGCTTCTCCTCTATTTTCTTCATTTTCTCTTTTTCCTAGTTGATCAAGCTTTTTCATTTCTTTGTGTAATTCCTTCATTTCCTCCTTGTGGATAGGCTTCTGTTTACTTTCATCATATTGTTTATTTTCAGTTTTCTTAGAAGCTCCTTGTGTCATTTTTTGATCCTTCGTAAAGATTCCCCTAGGGACACCTTCCTTCTCATTTATTGTCCTATTTCTCAAATAGTACTTACTCCTTGCTTCTTCAACTGCAACAAAAATTAATCTCTCCATCTCCTCTTTGATGAGTCTCCTTATGCTGCTCTGAGTAGGCATCTCATCAGAATATTGCTTTGTATAATCTTCCTCAAAGTCAGAAAGGATCTGCTGCTCAGCCATGTGGACATTGTATTTCTGATTTGAAACATCATACTCATAACCTTCATCCTCTGAAGATGAGTACCCTTCCTCCACATGGTGAAGAATGTTTGAAGTCAAGTACACTTTATGATCTTCTCCACTGTTTCCCATCAACACTCCTTCCTCTTGCATTCTTTGGGCTACAACACAATAATCTGGGGAATGTGGCTTATCACAAACTTCATAGAAATAATTGTTATTTACCATATAGGCTCCCTTCTTTCTCAATGGATCAGGAGTTTATTTGTTTCTAGGCCTATCTTTTATAGGTTTTCCATCCTTCTAATTTGTGTTATAAGGCATGTCATGTAGCCTAGGCCTTTCATTCCTGTATGTGTTCTCCTGTTTGTATTGATGATTATTGGTTTGTTGGGGAGCCCTATGATTTTCTCTTTTATCAATTATCCCAGCAGCCCTCCTATTGTTTTCAATTGTTAATGTTGCCTTCTGAGCTTCATCCAAGTCTCTTGGAAACCTATTTCTTAGTTCATATCCTATTTTAGAATTGAACGCATTCAAATATACACTTAATGCCACAGAGTTTGGCAATTTTGATCCAGGAGGTATTTTATTCTACATTTTATTGAATCCTCGGTTGAAATCATAAATTGAATTATTCTAATTTTTCTGAATTTGCATCAATTCGTGAAGAACAGCATCAGGTGCACTCTGATTCCCATATTGCTTGAGGAATCGGTCTTGAAATATTTGGAGAGAATCAATAGAGGTTGTTGCTAGGCTATTGAACCAATCCCTAGCTTCTTCAATAAGGGACATCATGAATAGCCTCATATGTAAATCTTCATAAGGTACATCCAAATCCTAAATGAAAGCATTGAAACTCCTTAAATGGTCTTCAGTAGAAATTTCACTACTTCCTGTAAACTTAGGCACCAAACCTCTCCAACTGCCATCCATGGGGAAAGGGTATAATTGAAATCCTACCAAATCAAATTGTCGGATCATAGTGGTATACTGATGAGGGGGAGGGTTAGGTGGGTACTGGTACATTGGGTTATTATATTGTGTGTTGTGATGTGGCACATAATGCTGACTAGGAGGTGGATGTATATTTGTATGTTGTGTGGGAATATGAGGTGGGTTATTTGGCTGTCTGTATTGATTCCCAACTTGATGGTGAGGGACCCTTGGATGCTCAGAATGCCCTACACCATAATTACCCTGTTTATGAGGTGGTACATACTTTGAGGGGCAACCAGCTGTGTGAGTAATGTTCTGAGCTTTCTACAATTTGAATTCTCTCATTACTTGTATCATCTGAGCTTTTTCTTGCTCTTCCCTCTCCTTTTTCTGAGATTCAAACCTTGCTTTAACTTCTTCATAAGTTAAAGATTCATAATCTTCTTGATGTACCGTATCCTCATTGGTCTCATTTTTATTATTCTCCATTCTTTGTTCACATTCATGCTGATATCTGAGTCCCTCTACTTCGAGTTTAGCATCAAACTCTGGTTGCTTCTGGGGATTATATAGAAAGGATTCTTTTGATCTTCCGGGGTACAAGGCTCTTCACTTGAATTATCTTTCCATGTATCATAACAGTTATATGTTTCACCATGAGGTATTAATGATTTGTTTTTGTTCATCATGCACATGTCCTCACTTACCCCTTTACCCTTGTCAGCCTTATCATTTTTATGTGTCCACTTACTACTGCCAGCAGGAGCTCTAGAATGACCTCCCCTATATTGAGATCTTCTTCCATTCATATTGCAATGTTTTATCAGAGTCGCCACTCACTTTCTAAAAAGTGAGAAAATATTTGTTATTTCTTATTCCCAGCGGAGTCTGTATTTTGTTTCTGACTCTATGATTAAGGCGCAGATTGTGAAGTTAATTCCCCAGCAGAGTTGCCAATTTGTTAGCTCTCAAAAATGCAGGTTTGAACCACAAAAGGTTGCCAAGCTTTCACAACGTTTTAGGGTAACAAAAAAGGTCAAAATATTTAGACCTTCTACTCTTCAGGTGCTGCTAGACCTAGGCGGGTGTACCTATATGAATTGGGCAGACTTGATGTGCTTATCTTTCTTGAAATGTTTTTCCCACAATGGTAGATGGAAGTGAACAAATGAATTCAAACTTGATACAAATAGCAATAGAAATCTTCTAAATCTAAATCCTAAAATCCTCAATTAACAGATGTAAAGAAACTAAATGAATCCAAATG
>VDFB02004569.1:0-46197 GCA_007258455.2 Sequoia sempervirens | reverse complement strand
TGTTTATGCCTCCATATTTGTATACATACTGATCACTATGGCCTTTTCAACGTCCCCATTTTGGGCGCGATCTGTATACATTCAATCTCCTCTTTCTTTGAATTATAATTTATGTCACTGCATCTCTTTAGCTAGTGCATGACCTGTATTCACGCTCTTGATATTTTATACACCCTCATATGGAGTAAGGATCACAACCATACTTTCTTTATCATTGATAAATGAACTAGCTATTTTATTGTGTCCACCTTGTTGTTTTGTCTATCACCTATACCGGCCAATCTGCATGTCACGTTTTGGGAAATCAATGGGTATTGTAAGTTAATTTGTTAAGTGGTATTTCCGTTGCATTGTTGCGTATTGTTTTGTCCCAGCCTAAAGCACTTTATCTCTCTCAATTTTTCATTGAACATTTTCATTAAAATACTTTTGGCATATTGTAGTTGCTGAAGAGAAACATATTTACTTTCCTATCTAGTGGTCTCTGTCATAGATCTGCAAGTTAGCCAACCTTGATGGCTTTGTTTAATATGTAAGCTGAAGATTGTTAGTTATGTAGACCTTGTTTAATGTGTCAATCTGTGTATCTTAGAATACTTCAATTTTCCTTATGAAGTCGATATTCTCCATATAATATTTCTTTAAGTATTCTGTATTCTCAATCTTTAACTTCCATTTCATCTTGGTTTTGCTGCTTTTCTACTCTATAATTATACCAAGATTCTAAAATATAAACCTATTAATGACGTCTGAATGTATCTCTATGTGTCTTTTGTAACTCCCTTATAATTGAAATTTGAAGTTCTATTGGAATAGTTGTCATTGTTATTCACATGTATTTGAGTAGATATTGACGCCTGAAGTTTGAATTAAGGGTGCTGTGAAATCTTAAGTTATTCGCTACCTCTTTTTAATCATTTCTTGGTCCTCTACAGATTTTCCTTGTACATTTGTAACTCTTCCTTGTCATTTTCTTCAAAATTAATTGTTTTACTGTAACTCTTTTGTACTGGCGACAATAATGGTCTACAATTATGTTTATTAAAAACTTAGGTTTCTCCTTGGGTTTGGCGCCAAGCATTTTGATGTCTGAGTTTTCTTTTTTTTTAATATTAAAGTCTTACCATGGTGCGCTTTATTCTTGCATGATTATAGAGATTTTCAAGTTAACTGAAGTATTGGTATGAGTTTCAATACAGGAGACTTAGATAAATACTAACTATAGTAGGTGGCATGTGAGTTTCGTTAGTTAAAACTTAACCATGATTCAAGCCGATGCTTTATGATTTGATTCGTCCCTTATTTACACCGTAGTTCTTTCTAAGTAAGTCAAGTTTAGTGTGAGTTTTGCGCATGGCGTATTTCCCTAATTATTTAGAGTTCAAAATCCTTGCATGGCATGTTATCTACATGTTCCTTGTTACATAGCCACAGATCATCTGGTGAATCTCTGATTTTAATAGAACTTCTTTATAACTGGATGTCCTCCATTTTATTAGCCTTGCACTGCGCCAAGTATTTCGGTGTTCTTGCATGTCAATTTCAATCTATTATTTACTTATTAGTCTCATGCAACTATTTTATAGTTCAAGTCAGTCCTTACTAGATTGCTTCAATTGCATCTTCGTATTTATGTATCTAGTTTAGACACTTTGATGTCCTGCATATATTGCCCAATACCTAGATTAGCATGTAGCTTAAATGAAATCTTTGAAAATAATGTTCAGTTGTTTTCTTTATCTTGCTAAGTTTGTACTTATTCCTCAACGTATGTGTTAAAATCTAAAATAGTTTAGAATTCCATTCAAACCCTCATGTGTGTATATATATATTGATCTTTTACATCCTTACCTTTCGCGCATATGGACACTAGTTTTTGTTTTGAAAGATTTAAACGTTTAGTTAATGTAATATAATATAAATGTTTATTTTAACTAAAGGATTGAGTACGATAGAGAAATGATACTATTCCATATATTTGGAATTACTAAAATAAATGGAAATTTATAATCAGTTTATAAAAAAAGGGGCAAAGAATTGTCTTTTATAATTTTTAGTTCTAGAAGATTTAAGGTTGTATGTGATGGGTAATTATATTTCCTTTTTAAAGGAAAAGACAATATTTAGGATTTTGTTTTTAAGTGAATATGGAACTTATACTGCGATTTAATGAAATCATACTTTGAATTATTCTTTTGAATAGTGTATAAGGAAGCTTTGTGGGATTAATTGTTTTGAAAATTTATCTAAGTGCAAGTTAAATTGATTTGTGATATGGAGTTCTAGTTTTCTAAAGGCTAGGGAATAAATTTGCATAGTAAAGTGTTTAATCATGTATTTTGTTGTTCATTTGCAATGTCTTGATTTGGGACTTAGCCATGCACGTTACGTTTTCACAATTGGAGGAATTATGCATCTTATGGTCTTGTCATGGTTGTGATGGATATACTCGTGATTTTGCTTTACGTGCATGTTGGATGTCCTCTTTTTTTGTTAGTAAGTTATGATATTGTATGTTGAAAGAGTGGCTTTTGATAGGAGCCGAAACCCAGTGGTAGTTAGGGTAACCTATCAGAAGTTATTAAGTCAGTGAAAATCTTAATAAATGTACCTGGGATTCATTAATTAAATTCAAATAATTTGAATGCATCACCTAGTGCATTAATGCTTGTATAGATTAAGGGTAGGTTGAGAAGGCCTGGAATGGCATAGCCATTTACCTTGTCTTCCTAAAAGGTAACTCGGCTCCACATGAGTTTTTCTAGGGGGGGAATTGGTAGAGACTGCTAGGGTAACTTTGGATGAGGGCCGGTAGTCTAGGAAGATTCACCAGCGTAACTTAGAACAACTATGTGATGACACTCTGTCCTGAAGCATGATTGTAGTCCCTTGTGTGGAGTTAACTATTATATTGTGGTCGTCTTTGAAAGTATATGATGTGAATACTTTGGTTTGATGTGGTCATGTTGTTATGTGTAGTCAGACATGTAATGTAATGCATGTTTTTTGATGTGTGTTTGATTGTCTTCTGGACCTGTCACTATCTCATAGCACAGAGGGAGTGACCTTCAGGTTCCACGCAGTTGGGTGGAAACTGTGCTACACTTTCATTGGATACTCTTATAGATGACATTATACTTGTAGTTGGTTCTTGTTACTTTGATGATCGTGATAGTGGACGTTGAAGGTGTTCAGATGTGGATATTTGATATGAGGAGATCTATACCCTTATTGTATATTTATCTCATGCTTATGAGTGTACTCTTTGTACCATCATTATGATGTATTGAGATTTATGATAATCTCACTGGTTGTAATCTGAATATATAAATGTCTTGACTGTATAAGTTTTGTTAAGTGGATCATTCATGAATGTAATTTGTACTTGTGTTTTAAAAATTTAATATTATGGTATGATGTTCTTAATTATAATGTTTTAAGTAACGTCGTCTTGGAATCCTTCAGACATTTATTTAATCGAATGACTTTAAAAAAAAAATTATTCAAATAATTCGCTACCTTATGCCTTGTTTTATTCGATTCCTTGGCAGGGCATTACAAAACATCCCAACCAAGTAGGTTATTCTCAACCTAGGGTATATATCAAAGTAAAGTAATGATCAAGTGATCAATCAAGTATAGATTATCAATATGGTTTGCATGACATCACTTCCTATCGACGATGATATGTCTATTATAAACAAACTTCTTATAATGTTGATGAATATGTATAGTATCAATACTTCACATTCATAAAAAATTCCTTATATAGAGTACATACATATCTATATAGATCTATTCCAAACCAAAAGGTTTCATCAACATAATAAACAACCATGAAACATGCAAGCATAAACAAGCATCTCAACATGTTCTAAAGCATTTCTTTCCAATGTAGTAATAAAAAATATTTAACCTTTCCAACATAAAAGAAAAAGGTATAGAAACTAACATGCCTAATAAAAGCTCCAATTGATTAAACTCCCTTCCTAGCTCAAATCCTCAAGCCCGTTTGATTCTTCCTCCAAGATCAACTTAATTCCTTCTTCTAACCTCTCACCAAATCTCTCAACAATCACAAATGCGAAATAGCAAAGCAACTCTCTAACTCTTAAGCTCTCAACTCACTAGCATAAAATTTACAGCAAAATAACACAAGGAAATTAGATTAATAAGTGTAGCAATTGATAGAATGAGCACTTCTATTTATACTAAATTGGGAGCAACCAAAGGCTAAAAATAATTTAATATTTTCCCACCTTTCTATCCTCATACAATGACTCATCAAACTAACTTATAGGTTTGCAACACATAATAGTCCTCTCCATTTAAATGGCTAAGTCAACTTGTTACAAGGGACAACAAGACTCTTTTGCTGAGTTAAATGAACAACAAGATCAATAACAAGTTTCTTAAATCTAATTTCTTCACATAATGTTTCCAAGTTTACTTTTGATTGTGTCTTAAGGCTATTATCAGACTTATGCACAATTTGCATTCTAAACACTTCCATATTGATGCCACATTCATAAATTGACACCCCACAAGGATAGCGTGGGTGGACTATTTCCTTATGATTTGAAACTATATTAACTTCTCATTGAAATATAAACACAACTTCTTACAAACTCATACATGCCTCTTACTTTGGTTGACTTGGTCAAATATTGCCTTATGCGCTGGTTTCTACAGCATATGAGACATCACCATATATGCATATAGACTTTTAAATGTAATTCTTATGCGTTGTGAAAAAGCTTCCAATTTAAGCACCATACTTACGTGTTGGCTATACACTTAGTAATCCATTACATAAATTGCCACCCACCGCAATGGTTTCTATCAGTAGTTTCATTAACTCTGCCAGACGCCTCTTCTATCCACGTGCAAATTCTAACCATTGGTGATCTCCAAATATAGAGGTGTATTGAAGACAAGTAGCAAATCTCTCATACTATGCGTTGCTTTATGGTTTTATTGCTGGCTTTATGCGTTGGTTTACAAACATCCACTGAGGCTGTGCAATACATATACACCTAACTTACTTTGTATCATTTTAAATATAATCAATATATATATATATATATATATTAGTATATATATTATATAATGTCTTTCATTATTTTATATATATACATATATGTTTGGCTATTAGATTCCTTGGTCAATATTCAAATATATCAACTTTCATATATATAGCCCATTATATATATAATAATCATTTACTAATCGAAAACATATATAATTCAAAGTTATTACTTATACTAATATATATATGTATGTATGTATTATCAAATATGCATATATATATATAAACATATACAAGTATAACATCATCTAATATTTCATAATATTAGTCACATATATATTCATCTTCATCGATGAGTAGATACACAAATTATGGACATATATGTACATATGTCATAAATGTGCAACTCATATCCCTATGCATATTATGTAATCATATGTATGAGTTACCGTTTATATATATATATATATATATATATATATATATATATATATACTTATCGACACGGATATAAAAAAGAACACACGAAGAAGACTTAATTAAATTTTCCCAATCAAGTACATCAAAGACCAAGAAGACATATCAATACAAAACATACTCAAACCCAATACAAAGATTCAAACACACAAATCAACCAAAGAAACAATCACATAATCAAAGAGGACCATACCAACTCTCTCATTTATCCAAGACTTCGACTAGGGTTTACTTACCAAATCCTAATTGACTTGAATCTTCTAAACCAATCTAGGATGTGAGTGTGTGAATGCTCAGTTAGGCTCATAAAGGGTTACCAGACCAAGCTCCTTGGTGTAGGGGCACCTAGCTTTCATCATGTAAAAAGGGGTTAGATGTTAGGTTTTTGTGGAGCTGGGTTACTTTTGATGGAATAAGGTCTATTTAAACCATGTGTGATGTTTTTTGGTCATGTGGGGTCGATTGTGTTGAAAGTTGTCATGTTTTGTTAAATGTTGCAAAAGTTGCAATGCAACTCTGCATTTTTGGTTTGTATTGGAAGTTGAACGGTCAATTGTTTTGAAAAGTAGTTTGAACTTTTGGTTTTTGGTTGTAAGAGTTTAAATATGCCTTGGGATGTTCGAGGAATTCTTCTGGAGTTGTATTTGGTGAGCAAACAATAAGAATTTTTTGTTTTTCTATGTTCTTCATTGTTTTATTGCTACTACAGAAGTTTGTACAACCTAGAAATAATTTAAAACCAATTTGGATCGATGGTGTGTTGAGTCTTCTCTCATTTTCAATTGATTTCATTTGTTTTCATCAAGTTTGAAGAGAGTTAGAGTATTTTTATTGAAAATAGCTAGAAAACCCTAAGTTGTGAGGGTTTGATTGAAAAAATGGGTTTTTGAACCATTCCACTGATGGAAAATTCTAAAAATTGATGGAATGGGAGTAGTTAGGGTTATTTTCATGTTTGTAGAGTTTGCAGGAGTAGGGGAAGGAGATAGGTCCGAGTTTGATCAAGCCCTAGACTAATATCTCTATGTATTAGGCTTCAGAATATAGGTTAAATATAGGGTTTTGTAAAATGTGATTGGATAATTGTTCTAGTGGATGAAATTGGTGTTTTCAGACCCATGTTATTTGAGGAGATCCTTGGAGTGAATATTGGTAGTTTGGAAGAAGGATTTCATAAAGTTGTTTTGGAAAACAAGCCTAATTAGGCCTATTTCCAGTGTAGTAGTCAAAAGTAGAAGGTGTTGTTACAAAACAAACATATCCACAAATTTGATATGTTTCAAAAGGGCATAAAGGGTATCTGTAATGATGATTAAATTGTGGGTATGAAGTATTCTTTGAAAGATATGATGAAAAATCATTGTTTAGAGTGCTACAAGGAAGTTCGAAGGATTTGTGAGAAAAGGACCAAGTTAGGGTTTCATAGTTGAAAATTTTGTTCAATTGTGATTGAATTGAAGACCTCCACCCTACTCTGCATCACTCCTCTCCTAAGTGATACTCCCCCTCTCTTCTGGAGGTTCGAACTTGTTCCTGCATTCAACTTAGCACATCACAAAGGTAGTTAGCCATTCACTTATATATTTGCATCATCAAAAAATTAACGTATTCACATTGCAATACATATTCATTCTCACATTTTCCATCAATATAAAACATATTTTAATTCTTTCGAAAGAAATTACATCTTAATGTATATTCAAGTATTTCTTTCACCTATTGAGCATATTAAAGTTCTAATTTACATTTATCATCATATTTACTCATGAAGGTAAAAGTAACTCGATAAATAAGAGACATGGTGTAACAAGAAGTGTAATTCTTGTACAAGAGAGAGCTAACTATCAATCCAAATCACTATTATTAGGTCCAAATAAGCTTGTAGACCTACTCAATCTAAATCAAGTGTAGGAAAATACCTAACAAAATAATGAAAAGGAATAAAAAAATAGTTAGTTGCCTCCCTTAAGTGTAACTTAGGTCAATGAAAGATGGGTGCTAGAAAATTGTAGCTTGATGAGGTAGCCATGTACATATAATCCCCCCATAGAGAAGAAACCCTCCTAAGAAAAAAGAGAAAAACCCACTCAAATAGATGGATAAAAGACACCAAAAGAAGAGAAACAAAAGAGAGAGAAGGTCCATATACCCCTCCAAACGTGTAGCCTCCTACACTCTAATTGAATGTTGAAGAAGATTAGTTGTTGTTTAACAAAATTTCTTCCCTTAGGGAAAAAATAGGCCCACAAGTGCATGTAGAAGGTATTCTTGTGCCATGAACAAATAAGAGGAAAGAAGACACATGATAAAAGTTATATAAATTGTGCATATGTCTCAAGTCAATGTTAATATGTACCACAAATAATTAGGAGTTCTAGACCAAACTATAGAAGGGGACACCTCAAAACCATGTAAAATAGGAGACAAAATATATTCCAAAAAGATAAAGATGATACAATTATGAAAATACTAACATTGAAGAGGAAGATAATTCCCTTAGTGGTGTCCTCAAGATCCTAAGGATACAAGTCTATAAATAAATATAAGTGTCTAGTAATTGGATCTCTCAATGAGATGGATCTTATATACATGGAATATCCTATTAAAAAGAGTCATTTGAATCCTTCGATGAAGCAAAACTATACTCTATTGAAGTGGTAGGTAGAAGAATATTCTCAATACATGCCATGTAATTATATACTACTCATACAATGATGTGTCTACATTGGATTATTGAATATGAACAATTGTTGACAAAGTATCATTCAAAGGACGGTTGATAGTAGTATTAATATCATCCCCATATAAAAGGTTCTCCAAGGAAACATCATTTTTAAATGTGATTCAAGATATCCAAATGACTATCAAATGATGGTACAAGTAGTGAAATGGAACTTTGTGTGCTTGAATTAGTGTATAATATATTAAAAATAGTGAGATGGATTAGTCCATAGATTATTTTATTGTTGTTTCCCTGTTAAATATTTTGTTGATATTCACTTGGTTTAGGAATGATTCCAAAAAGATAGTGCAGTAGAACCTATTCAAGGTAGTGATTCTTTATCCCTTCTATCTAGGATAAGTAGTTCTATAAATCTAACATAACAACTAAATGATGGAATTTAATTCCAAAATACATTATGAAATCCCCTCAAAAGTGAAACTTTATCTCAATTTGAGATTATAATTATGGACAATGAAATTGTACTCCCTTCTTGGAGATAGTACAATCCTTGGTCTAATTTGGACCTATTTTGAGTACCTTGCATTAATCATCCTTTAAATCAACATTTATAGGCCCCTAGGACTCATTGTTTTGGACCTTGAGGCTTATTTCACTCAAAAATCATATAAATCCTGACAAATAACATTCAATTAAGAAAACCCACCTCAAAAACCTTAAGTGGGACCCATTCACTACCTTGGGTGAATGAGTCCCCTCTAGTGGGACTAAGTCGCCCAGGGTGGCGACTTAGTCCCTTTTGGTGGATTTTTCAATTTTGATCAAGAAAATCATCAACCTAATTCAAATTTCCGATGGATGTTGGCTTGTAAATTCTAAATAATGATTAATTAGGTATTGATGCCTATAAATATAATTTCTTAGGTAATTTTTCACAACATCTAGTCATTTTTAACAAACAAATTCAAAAGTCAAGTATTGAATATCTTTCACAAGAAGATTTAAAAGTCTATCTATAACAAAGTTGAAGCTTTAGGACAACATTCAAGGGTATTTGTAGGTCTTCAAGCTCACTTTTTGTCCATGATATTACATTTTCAAGGGTTGATCATGGATGCTTATGGAGAATCATGAAGAATTCTAGGTTGGGCAGATGCAAGTTACGAGCCATCAAGCCAAGCCTAAGGACTTATTTTCTAAGTGATTCCATCTTCCATTTTCTCTCTATTTTCAGCCTAAGGAAGGTTTATATGTTATTAAAATTCATTTATAATGTGATTTAGGGTCTCTTGGAATGAGTCTTACATCATTATAGTTTCATTTATGCATCTTATTCTTGCATGTTAGAATAGGGTTGCATCTAGCTTCAAATTTCCTAGTCTTAGATGCACTTAGGGCTAGGGTTTTGCTACATATTTCAGTATCTCTTTCAAGGTTTAAATACCAACTAGGCATTTGACCAAGGAAAACCTCCCCATTAGAAACCAAATTATATTATGTTTTACAGGTGTTTTCACAGAATTGGATTCGGGTTTTAGTCAGAGAACAAAGTGTAGACCGAGAGATATAGGTGGCACTTTCAAATTTCTCAAAATTTGAAAGTGGACTAAGTTGCCATCAGTGGCGTATGAGTCCCACTAGAGGTATTTTCCAAATCAGTTTGCAGATTCCAGTATCCATTTCCTTGAAATTGCTTTCTAGGCAAAAACCTTTACCTGGGACTAAGTCACCTAGCTTGGTGTATGTGTCCCAGTTGGATAGAAAATTAGATTTTCCATAATTTCAAACACATCTACAGTCTTCACTTCGGCCTCTATCAGTTTCTAGGTGCACTCTTTCTATTTGGCTTCTTTATCTTGATTTATATTGCATTCAATCTTTCTACATATCACAACGTGTTTTCAAACACTTTGCATTTTCTTAATTTTGCATCCATAGTTTATCTTCTTTATGACTTTCCTACCTTAAGAAGAATCTCCTTTGAAATATTGCAATCTCTATTGCATTGGAATCTCTTGAAATTGTTATTGAGTGTGAACATTGTGAAATTGGATTCCTCTTCCTTCATTCCCCTTTTAGGTGTGAATAAGAGAAGTTGTGACTCCATTTTTATTGTTCACAACAATATTTCTATATAAGATCCCTAAAACAACTATAAAATGTAACATGTACTTTATAATTAGTGCATTTATAGTACTTGATTATGTTTTCTAAAGCTTTATAGTGTCTATAATGGACCAAAATATTAAAATTATAACCAAACTATAGAAAGTAAACAAATTAACTACACCTCTAAAGTGGTTAAAAAATATCAACTAAAAAGATTAAGCTAAAAATGAGCTTGTATATGAAAATTATGAGAAATAAAAATTATGAAAAGTAGGATTATATAACAATTATTGACAAAAATAAAAAATCTAGAAAATAAAGCATCAAAGTGCCAAAATAATCACACTAGCACATAGCTAATAGAAAATAACCAAGATGCCTCGAAATGAGTAAGATATGGGTCTTTAAAGTTGGTGTGAGAACAAAAAATCTATTGGATTAGGGTGCACCCAAGCCATGAAAAATTGATGATATTAGTGGGATATTCAAATGATAAATTAATAGTCTATATGAGTGATGTGGTACGGTAGGACTGGTGACATTACCTATTTGACTAGGTGTAGTAAAAAAAGTGATGTGGAGAATTATTAAATAGTCTAGTGGTCAACAATTTTCATTTACTTGATGTTTATGATGTATGAAATATTCTACATATGCTTGTGTTAATTCTTATGTCAGCATGTGCCAATCTAGGTAGGTAGTATATAGAAGTGGTGGAGCTTGGAGCTATGGAAATTAAGGGAGGCATAGTTGGTGGTAATGTAGCCTAGGGGAAACCCTTTTGGTATGAAAATATCTAGGAAATTCACACTTGGGGAAGATTATACTAGAGGAGCTAGAAATTGGGGTAGTATACACATTAGAGGTATAGATTTGTATAATACACATCTCTACACATTGATACAATAGTGACATATAGATTTTATAGGAAATATTGTTGTGAATAATGTCAAGCCAAAAAACTATAGCCCTTCCAAATAATATGCATGAAAAATGGATATATTTATATTTATTTTTAGGGTTTTTATGAATTGTAAATCAAACTAGTGCGCTCAAAATTTGGCTAGTAGAGCTACAAAATGCAAGAAAATTATATAAATGATAAAACACCAATAGCTACTATAATTTTTGGTCTCTAATTTGAGTGAAATTAAATCCTAAATTCATTTATTAAGCCTTTTAGATACAATGGGTAGCTAAAAATGTTGCACAATTCACCAAAATTGAGCTTATACCTAAAGCCAAAAAAACTACTACTCTAACAAGGTCTAAAAAATAGGAAAGATGAACTAGACTAGGACATCATGGCTTTGATATAATGTTAGACTTTGAAATAAGTAAGAAATAAATCAAGGCCTAAATCCTTATTGATAGACACAACGCTACTTAATGGAGTCAATAGTAGGATAAACAATACTATTCCTATTAATCAAGAGAGAAATTACATATAATGCATGAAAGTGATAACTAAGAGAAAATAAAGTTGGTTGAATTTGCATAAGGAATGAAAAAAAGGAGAAAAATGGACCACTCATCCATTAAGAAGTGTATCTGTTAGGATATGAATGAACCTTAATATCCAAATAGTAAAAGTTTAATTCTTATAGAAGAGAGACAACTATTAATCACCATTATTGATCCTAAATAAGCCTACCTAAGAAAGCTAAATTATGTATATGAAAATACCCAATAAAGTAATAAAAATGAATACAAAATTACATCAATAAGAACCACCATGTAAATTAACAAACCCTTATTTTTTAAAAATAATTTCATATTATATTAAATGCTTGCATATATCAGATTTATCCATTTTATAACTTAAAGATTGTAAAAAGGTAAAAGTGATACCTTAGTAAAAGAATTCATATTAAAAGATTTAAAATTTCGCTAATGTGAGATAGGAGAAAGAGATGTAATAAAGAAGAATAAGGAATGTGATGGATAATGGTTTAATATTTAAGTGAGCAATAATAACATATAAGGATTTCCCTATTATTTTATCAAAATGAAAGTCAAAACAGAAGTCAAAAGTGAGAAGTGAGAAAAGTTAAAATTTGTAGTTCAAAATCTAAGTGAAATTTGTATTTCTTCTTTTTGTCCCTTCTTTCTTTTTTCTTATAAATATCAAAGCTCTTAAAAAAAGGATGCAAATTGTTTATACTTGAGCTTGTTTACACCTTGTTTGTCATATTTTCTTCTTTACTTCAACACTTGTAACCTTCATGCTAACTTTGATCCATGTGGGTAGATTTTTTAGTAATTTATAATACATAAATTTGTCAACTTTTTATTTGAATGAATGCAATCTATCCGATCCTTCTTTTGTTGTAGTTTGTAGATGTTTTACCTTCCTCTTTTTTGCCATTTTACTTATTTTTAGGTTTTGTTGACTATTGTCTATTGGTACATCACCATTTAATACTTTTATGATTAGGCTTTTTAACCCCTTTCACCCTCAATTCAAAGTAGGCTTAGTTTGTTATCGGGACATTGGAACATGTCTCTTCGACATGGCAATGGGAACTATTATCTGCAAGACATGTATATGTCGAAGGGAGTCGTCATAGAGTCTCTTTGATGGCCCGATGGCGTGTGTGGGAATCCTATCGAAGAGAGTCACCTTTATCGGAGGGACTCTACACTGGGTCTCCTCGATAGTCCGATAGCTGTGGTGGTTGGCCAATGGTGGTGACATGGTGTCATGCTGGCAGTGGGGACCACTTGGAGCTTGTATCAGAGGGACATCCTGTATCGAATGGACCCTGGGTGAACTCTTTTCGATGAGTCGATGGTGGAGAGATCACATGGCAGTACTACCTTCGTCAGCCTGGCAGTACCTCGTCGGTGGGACATAGTTCATAGTCCCATCGATGGTCTGATGGTCTCTACCTGTTTACTGTTTTGACTTATCAGCGGGAAGTGGTTAGATCACCAGAACATTTTTTCTTGTCTCCTCGATGGATCGATGACATTCTATTCAGCGCGTTATGTTTTATCGGCGAGAGTTGATCACTTCGGCAAGACCTTCTAAGTTGTCTCCTCGATACATCGATGTGACTGTTTCGGCGTGACCTACTGTTATCGGTGGTACTCTATCTTGAGTCTCCCCGATAGACTGATGAGCTGTGGTGAGCATGTTGGAGAATCTCGTCGGTGAGACTTGGGGACTTCAGTGGGACTCTCTACCATGTCTCCCCGATGTGCCGATGACGATGGTGGGACCTGAAGCTATCAGGAGGGAAGCGATAGTTGGTGCAAGCCATGTTGACTCGGCCGTGGGGACCACATGGACTGGTATGGACTACATTGTTGAGACTTCCTTCTACCGGGGGGAGACGGGGAGACGATATGATGTCTCTCCAATGGCCTGACGTGGTTATGATAGTTAATTGTTATGTGTACAAAAAATACCTCTACAGCAGAACGGATATTTGGTGCAATATGCTTCAAATCCTCGCCAAAGATAGAATTTATATAGTCGTGTTTCAAAGCTTTGCCAAAGCTAACATTTGTAAATACATCAAATGGAAAACTATATCACACGAGTGACGATCTCATTCAAAGAGGAAGGTGGTGCAAGAAACTGGTTGCAAAAAAATCATTCTATAGAGGTTGCAGTTAGTAATCTAATTCTACAGTGTGGCTTCGCGGGGAGTTGAGCAGGCAGCTATTGTAAGATCTCCAATTATGCCACAATAAAGAGAGTTGGAATCAATAGAGTCACAAGCAGCACCAATGGATCAAAATAGCCAGTTAGGTTCAATCAACAACCAATTCCCCCTAGATTTGAATATAACTGCAAACTATGAACAAGGAAGGAAATGAAGGAAGCTTCTTAGTAGGAAAGGCATGAAAAGCATGGTCAAATTGCTTGATATTTTGTCATATAATATAGCAAAATTAAACTATTTTTGTCACTTTACATGTTGACATTTTGATTCTACTGCATATGTAGGTAGAATCATATCACGATTAGTGGTATCTAGTTAGGGTGGGTAACTTTGGATCAGCTATAGTCAAATTATGTTGTAATCTTTACTATTATATAATATAAATAGTCAACTTAAACGCCTTTTATCTTAAAAAAAAAATTAGGCTTAGTTGATAAGAGATAAAAATTTAAACTACTTTAAATGTGAAAGTGAATTAATTGACACTTATATTCACACTGATTAAACTAATGACAAGTTATGAAAATACAACATAACTATAAATTAATTTAATTATTTCTATTAGATTGGATTTTACAAAAAGGGAAAACTATTTGATAGTAAATTTAGGTTGCATAAAATTTATTTGACAATGATAAAAGAAGCATAAGGAGCTTAGAGTAAGATAGCAAATTATAAATAAAAATGCATTGTCATTGCATTTGGATGTTTATACGGATTCATCTTCTATGTGGGGAAACTAGAGTTGACTTGTGCAATAGAAAATTGTATAAAATAGTTGTACAATAACAAAAGAGTTGTATTAGAATATACTAAAAAAGGAAAATTTGTGCAATGTTATAATATCATATAAAATAGCTACACAATAACAAAATAGTTATATTAGAATATCTTGAAATGATATAATAAAAAAGGATAAGCACAAGGAAGGTTTATAATACAAAATTAAAAATTGAATATGTAGATGTTGAACCTAAATTTTTACACCTTTTATCATTAATTATACACATTAATTCATCTTAGCTAATTTACTCTAACATCACCACATCAATCAATTAATTTAATTAATTAATTAATTGCATCATATCATCATATTCTATTAGCTAATTAATTATCATTAATTAGTTTTTGATATTGATAAAAGTGGGATTGAAAGTACCTGAACTCTTATACAAAAGAGTACCCAGAAGGTAGACAAAGAAATTACCATGAGATATGGGACAAAGCAAACGACCAACAAAATGAATCAAAGTGATACATAATTGTAGCCTAACTGCCACACACAATAACAATCAAAGAAGAAAGAGCATGTGACCTCATGACCCAAATTAAATATTGTCAAACCCAACCCTATTCAATCTCACAACTTTCACTCTAGTATGAGATTGAGAGATATATTTGGAAAGACCTTTCTTTCGTATTTGTACAATAGTCAATGAAATATTATCATCCAAGTGGACATAGAACAAGGAAAAGTGGGTGATGATTCCTCCATAGAAAGCCCATCAATGTGCACAAAAGGAACAATGGAATGATAAGACAGAGAATCAAAATGTTGAACTATCATCATATGAGCAGACTAAAGTTGAATCAAAGCTTAAAGCATAATAGACTAAGTGATTCAAACAAGAGGTGGATATGATTATCCAATGAGAGTCAATGGAATAGTAGGTGAAATATCTACTAGAGTCATGCTCAACACCTAAGAAGACACATAATCTTGAGAGGGATCATTAACTAAAGAGTTAGAGGTATGAATAGTCAAATGATCTTAGCAATCATTTTTCCACTACGTTGCCACAATCTTATTCTAGGAGAGTGGATAATCAAAATCTAAGTGGATGATGGTAAAGCATATTTTTCATTGAGACCCTTATAGTCAAGTGGTTGAGTCCAACCACCTATCCCACACCATCAAAATCTCATCTTCGTGGAGAGGCTTAGAGATGTCAATGTCCACTAAAATATGAGCAAAGGTGATGTAGGAAAGCACAATCAACATCAACAAAAAAAATCAGTTTGGTTTTGTCATTTTGGTTTTGCTTTCTTTTCTCTATGGGCTGTTCAATTTGGTTTTGATGGTCATTGTCGAGGAGATGGAATGACGTTTTGTCGTAGATTGAAAAATGCCATATTTTGTTACTCATCTCGAGCTCCATCTACAGACATTTCATTGAAAATTCTCATCATTTTTTGTGTGTTTATCACTCCCTCAACAAAAATCATTAGAGTACAACACCCTGTAAATGCTACTTACCGAATCAAAAACAAAAATCATTGAATTTGAATGCATAAAACAAAGCAAATGAATTTAAGAAGTAAAAACACAATTTATTTCCAGCGAACCTTTAACATCAATAGAAATCACTGAAACTGAATGCATAAAACAAAGCAAATGAATCGAAGAACTAAAAGCACAATTTATTTACAATCTGTAGATGGCAGACGCTTCCACTTTCATCTACACCTTGCTTGCGTTCACACTTCCCCTTGCATTGGCACTCACAGTCACACCCACCCGCGCATTAATGGATTTCACTCATGCACTGTCGCCCTTCAGCCTCTGCTCCAATCTCTTTGAGCTTTACAGAGCTTCTGGATACACAAAAAAAATAAAACAGTGATTGTCAAAAGGCATAATAAATAGTCATCATGCATCCTGTAACGTTCAACCCAATCTTTTCCTCTCGTAACTGTCAGCTATCACCTTGATCATGCTCTCGTAACTGCCTGCATTACTTTGATCGTAACAGTCAACAACGAGTACTCCTCCACGTCATTTTTTCGGTGAAGAGTTTTTATTGACAAAAGTTTTTGCTGCCAATATAGAACGCCTCTCGACATAATTAAAAATAAATGAGTAGACAATTTTGAATAGGAAGCTAAGGGGTCACATCATTTTGGATTCAACCTATATTGCTGATTTGAATGCCGAGGGTCGCAGCCTTATGGAAACACATAAATTCCCAAAAGAAAATGAGAGGAAGGTGCGTCATATGCTGTTGTGAAGGCAACAGAAGAGATTGGGGTGGGGGAAAAGAGGCGACGCATGTGGAGAAGATGAAATTGCATTGAATGAAAATGCCAGCCCACACCTCCTCTAGAAACAACCATATGAAATGGCAAACCAATAATTGCAAAGCTAGCACATAGGAAAATGGAGTTGGCGCCAAAAAAAGAAAGGGTCGATTAGATTAAGGCATGAATGTTATTAAATTTCATGGCAAACGTTAAAGAAACTGCGCACGCAGAAGGAAAGACATATTGCAGAAGGCAATTTGGGGTAATATTGAGCAATAGTTGGTTATAAATGTAAGGGAAGTCATTGATAAAACTGCAGATAAAGTGGAGAGAGGGGACGAATGGAAAGTAAAGCATTAAAGACAAAATAATGCTATTAAGTGCAGGAAAGAAACCACAACCTGTAGTTATAGGTGCGAATTGGAATAAAAGGCATTAAATATGAAGAGCAGGAAATAACTTCGGAGTGCAGGCTGCAATTAAAGAGAGGACAGAATGCGGGTGCACGATAGAGATGTGAAATGAAGAGGAGAAGAATCATGCCATGTGGGAATGGGAGGCAGAAACAAGGAGCTGCATAATGCTAAGGAGGAGTTAAGAAGGGGGCGAAGCAATGTTGAAGGACAAAACAATGTATATGGTAGGAGTAAGCAATATTTCAAAGGTAATAGAGGCTAGAAGAGACATTGGGAGGAAAAGAAAATAATTTACTGAGTAATGAAATGTCCAAGGCAATGAACAGGAAGGTATGGAAACCATGCAATATAAGAGTATGTAATAGTTTGGGTTTGAGCATAGAGAAACCAAATTGTGAACTGTTTGTGATGTAATTAGATGAGACAGAAGTAATAAAGTGAAGCAAATTTTATTGCAATATTAAAGTATTATGCACTTACATTGTGCTTTGAATGTGGATTTTGTTTGATCAAGGATCTTGAATTGTAAATTGTAAATTGATTTGATCTCAATTGAAAAATGAAATTGTCGAATTGGGTTATCATTTGGATACGGAAAGGGGGTTTGCTGGTTTTTTATTATTTGGCTTTGTTTCGGGAGGTTGTCCAATTAACTTGTGCTTGAGTGGATGAGGTTGAGTTTTTCCATGTTCATCAAATGGTATCAAAGCCAATGGTCTTGAGTGTGTGGACAAATTGCCCACCGTGAGACAGTCTACACTAGGACATATGGGTGGAGAGGGAAGTGAGAAGAGGTTTTGAGTGCATAAGAAGATCCAAACATGAGACAACTTATGATAGGATCTGTGGATAGAGGAAGCACAATTGAAGAGCTCAAAAGTATCGTTGCAGGTGTGAGAAGTCTTGAGCAATTAAGAGCTGGAAAGTGCAAGGAAATTATTGTGGTAGTGATAGATTATAGCAGATGAAGTGGGATCTTCTTGAGGATCGAGGATATGAATGCAAAATAGATTGCAAGCTATGTAGCGTGAAGAGGTTGCAAGGGCTGAGTTATAGCGAAGAAGTGTCGTGAGGAAGGCATGGAGAGAAAAAAATGAAGTAGTTAGTGGAGGAGGTCTGTTTCATTGTGGACATGAGTCCATGAGGGAGAAGGAGAAAGGGGTGTGCCACATTAGTAGAAGGGGTAACTTTGTGCACAAAATTCAACGATGGAGTTCGCTATAGATTGTTCATAAACTCGAAGGGTGATTCTATCATCCAACTACACCCTTGTGAGCCTATGCTCACAAAATCTCTACCCATGTCTGATGCAGCATCCCAAGCGAACACGCAATCAGCTGCATCAACAAAAAAAATTGGTTTGGTTTTGTTCATTTTGGTTTGCTTTCTTTTCTCCGTGGGAAGTTTAATTTAGTTTTGATGGTCACTGGCAAGGAGATGGAATGACATTTTTTCATAAATTGACAAACGTCATATTTCGTTATGCATTTCGAACTCCATCTATAGAAATTTCATTGGAAATTCAAACATTTTAATTATTCATTTTACCCGACATTAAAGATAATTAAAAATAAATGAATCTTTTATTTATCAAGAATGGACAAATTTGAACAGGAAGCTAAGGGGTTACATCATTTTGGATTCAACCTATAATGTGTTTTGAATGCCAAGGGTCGCAGCCTTGGTTATGGAATCACATAAATTTCCAAAATAAAATGAGAGGAAGGCGCACCATATGTTGTTATGAAGGCAAAACAGGAGATTGGGATGGGAGGAAAGGGGCCTCCCATGTAGAGAAGATGAAATTTCATTGAATGAAAATGCCAGCCCACGCCTCCTCTATAAACAACCATATGAAATGGCAAACCAATAATTGCAAAGCTGGCGCATAGGAGAATGGAGTTGGTTCCAAACAAAGAAAGGGTCGATTAGATTAAGCCATGACCTCTATTAAATTTCATGGAAAATGTTAAAGAAACTACGTGGGCAGAAGGGAAGACATAGTGCAAAAGGCAATTTGGGGTAATATTGAGCAATAGCTGGCCGCAAATGTAAGAGAAGTCATCAATAAAACTATAGATAAAGTGGAGAGAGGGGGCGAATGGAAAGTAAAGCATGAAAGACAAAATAATGCTATTAAGTGCAGGAAAGAAACCGCAACCTGTAGTTACATTGCAGATTGGAATAAAAAGGAAATAAACATGAAGAGCAAGAAATAACTTCAGAGTGCATGCTGCAATTAAAGAGAGGATAGAATGTGGGTGCATGATAGAGATGTGAAATGAAGAGGAAAATAATCGTGCCATGTGGGAATGGGAGTCAGAAACAAGGAGCTGCATAATGTCGAGGAGGAGTTAAAGAAGGGGGCAAGGCAATGTTGAAGGAGAAAACAATGTATAAGGTACGACAAGTAAGCAAGATGTCGAAGGTAATAGAGGTTAGAAGAGGCATTGGGAGGAAAAGAAAATAATTGCCCGAGTAATGATCCAAGGCAGTGAATGTAATACCCCATCTTGTAACCTAAGGAATGATGCATTGTCTACGAAAGTGTAATAATTTTTTTTTAAAAAAGGTTAATTTTATCTTTATTAGTTGCACACATTCCCTAAGATACGCGACAACACACTATTTGAGAATCCCATAGACAACTATAGTATTTAGCATTGCATGTATTTATTTAACATAAACTTAAAGCATACATTGTATAACATTTGAATTTCATCAATGAAGGTATAAAGTACAATTAAGATTCTTACATTGTATTTGAAATAACATTACAATACTCATTCTCCAAATGAGGTAGATCAAATAATAGTTTACAATTACATATTACAAATTTTCACCTCTTTAACATTTTGAGGAGAGATAAAAATATACAATTTCCAATGATACAAATGAGGAAGTACACATATATCCAAATACGAGCTCTCCATCCATGAAGCACTCGTTGCCACGATCAAGAACTAGGGACCCAACGGAGTAAGGTGCACATTCCACCCAACCATGTGGTACCCGTAGGTCCACCCCCCATGCTAGGAGATAGTAATAAGGTTCCCTAGACATAACCTGCAAACTCTAGACACAAGAAAAAACCATAGACCAATCTACACAAGTACATACTTAACTTTTGGTTACATTGCTTTCAGAATTAAGACAATCAAATATACTAAGTTCACAAGGTAATCTGTTATTTTAGGTAGAGTGTCATCACAATGTTGCATAGGTTACCCTGGTGTTTCTTCCTAGGTTCCGGCCCCCAACTTGGGTTACCCTGGTAACTTCATACAAAACTCGGCCCCATATGCAAATTGTTACGGTATCGAATATCTTTTAAAATAACAAGATATCGATTTGCCATTCCAGGCCTTCTCAACTTATACTCAAGACTGAACTAGCCCTTGAGTCTATAAGTGAGGCTAATTATCTAGTTAAAAGTTTTAAACTAACTAATATTTTGTTTTAGTTTTCACTCACTTACTAACTCTACATGAGTTACCCAGGCACCGCTTTGTGTGACGGCCCTCACACAAAACCACTCCTTTAAGCATAACACAAGAGTTCTATGTTCACTAACTAAGGTAGGTAAGGTGCACAAAAATCATCATATAATACCAAACATATCATAACGGACATCCAATATTGTACATAAAATTAGGTGTCTAAACATCTTACATAACCATATGCACCACCCTAGTTAACTCAAGGATTGTATTTAAACAATAACAACTCCCACATTTAACAAACTTATCTGGAAGACTTGTACTTCTAATACATTTCCAATTTGCCCAATAAAAGGGAAAATACAATTTAAGACAAATCAGGGATAACAAACATTTATTATTAGGATTTACTAAATCCAATCAAGACAAATAAAATTTAGCATGAAAATAAATCAACTTGGTTAAAATTTATTATCAAATAATCTAATTTTAACTTTCTCAATTTCACATGAAAATAAATAATAAATTTTCTCAATTAATCTTATTATTTTAAAGATAATTATTCTCATACATTACATGCACCCTTTAAATAAAAGAAAATTTTATTTTAATACTGAAACTATTTTCTCAATAAAACAATAAATATATTTACATATATATATACATATAAACATAATTTAAATTTTAAATACCACGAATCTCGAGATTCATAAATTTCATTAAATAACTCAAAATTCATATATAATGGAATTAAAAGAAAATAGGGTTTAACATTGTGTTTGCATAGTCATCGATTGTGCATACACAGTTGCCGGCTGTGCATACACAGTCGCCGACTGTGCATACACAGCCCACCCCATAAGGGTGGCGACTGTGTTGGCAGTCGTCGCTGCCTGTGAGGGCAGCGCCGGCTGCCTCCACAGTCGTCGCCCTATGTGGGGGCGGCTGTGGGGGTAGCCCCTGCGGCCCCCTCAAACTTTCATGAAATTTTTTTTTATATAAAAAATAAATAAAAAATGAAACTACGTTTTTGGAAATAAATTCCGTTTTCAAAAAAAAACTCAAACCCCTATTACGCCTGTACAACGATTTCAAAATTTTTAAGCAATGAATATAAAATATTTACAATACAATTTATATATGAATGTAAATATATATATATATATATGCAAACATATATATATATATATATGCAAATATATATATATATATATATATATATTTATATAAAAAGATAGATAACGAAAAAATCTATTAGACGATAGATTATATCGATTGCCTCTGGCTCTTGAAGAAAAAGGCGATGCGAATTTCGGCGCTGATGCGAAAGTCTGTCATCCTCGAAGTCCGAGCAAAGGAGGCTTACCAGGTGTGGTTTTTCCTGCATAGCTTAGGAATTTATGAGCATTAATGTTTAAGTTATCATCATCCTCTTCTCTCTGCCGCTCGGCAGAGGCCGTACCCCCTAACCCTCCTTCAGCGGCTCCCCTAACATTTATGGCATCTGACGCCGGTAGCCCTAACATTCTTGATTCTTCTCCTCTGCCGTCGAGACCCAAGACTTTCTCTGAGGCGGTGGCGAACGCGGGGGTCTCCATCGACGCGGGTGCTAGGTTTTCCATTGCTAACCCTAATGAAACCACCGAAGAAGGTAAGGATTGTGGGGTTGTTCCCACACCTCTCTCCATTTCTCCAAATCCCGAAATGCTTGCTGAAATTTGTAAGGAGAAAAATAGACTCAAAAATTCTGCAATTTTTTTCTCTGCTGTTGAGTTAGATAAATGTCCGCCAAGGAAATTTATGGATGATTGGTTTCATAATTTCTGGAATTTGAAGCTTGGATTCCATATATCATTCTGTAGACAGATTCAGAAAGGATTGTTTGTTATCTTTTTCACTTCCCATGAAACCCAAATGGAAATTCTCAAAAAACAATACTGGACCGTTGGAAATACCTCATTCCGCGCCATCGCGTGGTCGCCGAAAGCCATACATGAAGAAGTTCTCGCGCTTTCGGCCCCGCGTTGGATTGTGATCAAACAGATTCCGCCTTTCTTATGGCGGTTCCTCCCGCAATTGCTTGAACCGCTCGGTAAGGTCATCCGCATGGATGATACTGTGCGACTGGTTCCTCACATGGACGCTAGAGTTCTCATTTCTCTGAACCCGGGCTTTGAAATTCCCCCCGAAATCAATATCTGCCTTTCTGATGACAAATATGTGTGCCCCGTCGATATTCTAGGGGGTCTAAACGCTTGCTTTCTGTGCAGAAGGGAAGGGCATATAAGGAGGGATTGCCCTATCATAAAGAAGAAACCCGTGCCCTCCAAAACCCCGCACCCCCGCAGTTTGCCAGCCGCTGGGAACCCTAACCCAGAAAAGTTAGTGGAGATTGCCCCTCCGTCAGAGCCGTCCGCAAAGTTCGACCCCCCTTTTGAGTCCTGTAACACATCCACCGCCTTTGCCGCCCCTCATTCTGAACTCCAAGGTGACCCCTGCCCTCCCGTGGATAAAGCCCCTAGCGCCGTTTTCACTACGGTTGCAAAAAATTCTAATAAGAGACGTCAAAGGGTTAATAAGCAGTCTAATTCAGAAACTGAAGGATCTCGGCCCCTTTGCTCTCAGTCCTACCCTGTCACCGTCAACCCCGTTGTGCACAAACCTAAAGAACCGCTCCCCAGCTCCACACCTTCAGGCTCGGATATGATGGAATGTTTTTTCAGATGCCAGGACCCGGCCCCTTCCACAAGATTCCCTCCTAAAGTGTTTCGTGAGCTTGGTGATGATTGTCTGCTTGAGATCATCCCGGCAAACAATCTTTCCGAGGCTTCGTCCTCTCTCATCCATAAGCACTCTGTTGACCTGGAGTACATTTCCCATGAGGAGTCTGAGTATGACGTTGAGGGGAGAGATGTTCTTCCCATGACCAAGCGGAGGGGGAGACGATTAGGCTCCAAAAACAAGAACCCTTCAAAAAGAAAATTTGGTGATTCCCAGGGCATTACGGTGGCTTCTTTGGCAAGCACAGCTGAACTCAGGGCTCCCTCCTCAATTACTCCCCAATGAATTGTATTTCTTGGAATATCCGGGGGCTTGAATCCCCTGATAGAAAGTGGATCATAAAACGGTTACTTGACTCCTGTAAATCGTTGGATTTCCTCATGTTACAAGAAATTAAGGCCACTGAGTACATGTTGGAAGGCAATCTCAATTTTCTTTGGAGAGATGCTATTAAATTTTTTACCAACCACCCTAGAGGTAGGGGGGTGTTTCCCTTCTGATTAACAACAAGTGGGCCAAATTTATCACTGGCAATGGTTCCTCCCCCTGCAACAGGGCGGTTTGGGTTACTCTCAATGTCAATAATCGTGTTTTTGGCATTTGTTCTGTTTATGCCCCGAATGATTGCAAGGAGAGAGCCTGTCTCTGGGATTGGATTGCCGCTCTCCCTAATATTCCTTGGTTTGTTGGGGGGGACTTCAATATGATTGAATCTCAGGATGAGAAACTTGGTGGCCGGCCGTTTGTCTGGAAAGAGGCTGAAAAAATGAAATGGTGCAAGATGTTAAACTCCAAGCAGTTATTTGATCCTTTATCCGGTGTTAAGGACTCTCACCCCGGGCTATGGCACACTTGGTGTAATTTCCAGCAGCCCCCTTTTAGGATTTATTCCAGGTTGGACCGCTTCTATGCCAGCAAGAATTTTTTCTCTTTCCTCCCTGATAATCTTGGGCGTACGGTCCTGGTTACCCCCACCTCTCTCTCCGATCACCATCCTATCTCGGCTTGCTTCAGGTTCAATAGCTCCCCTCACCCTTGCGAAAGACCCCACCCCAAATTCTTTCTTAATACTAAGCTGCTCAGTGATAAAGATACCCTTTGCGCTATCTGTATCATTAGCATCCTTAACAGGAAAAATTTCCCTGACTTGTCCCACCTTGACAGATGGAACCTGAATCTGCTTTCCTGGCAGAATCTCTTGCAGACCATAGGACAAAAAAGGTCTAAAGACTCTAGGTATGTGGAAAAGAAACTTTCCTCTGAGCTGCAAACTGCCGAAATGAATATCCAGGCCAACCCTACTGACTGTGAGCTTATTTACCAAGTGGTGAAGGCTAAAGATGCCCTTAGGCAACATCAACAGGTCAAGGTCAAGGGTGCCATGGTCAGATCTCGTGCGCACTGGCTTTTATGTGGGGACAGAGGTTCCAAATTCTTCTTCAATCTCATCAAACAAAAGCATTCTAATGAGAACATTGAAAGACTTGTTGTTGACAATATTGAAATCAACGATCCGGATAACATCCAAAAGGCCTTTGCCAATTTTTTCTGCAACCTTTTCACCTCTGAGGATTCGGAGGAGGCGGTCTGCTTGAGAGACCAAATTCGTTCCCTCATTCCCAATAAGATCTCCTCGATAGAAGCTAATCTTCTGTCCAAAGAGATCACTATTGATGAAATTGGAAATGTCATTAAGGAGCTTAATAATGACAAGGCCCCTGGCCCGGACGGGCTTCCCGTTGAGTTTTACAAAGCCAATATAGAGTGGATTTGTAATGACCTGCTGGAGATTTACTCTGAGGCCATAGCTTCTGGTTCTTTGGGTTCCTCCATAAACAGGGGAATTATCAAGCTGCTCCCCAAGGATGGGGACAAAGCTCTTATCAAGAACTGGAGACCTATAACTCTCCTCAATGTTTCCTATAAATTTTTTGCCAAAATTCTGGCCCTCAGGATCAAGAATATTTTTCCCAAGTTTGTGTGCCCTACCCAAACGAGTTTTATAAAAGGAAGATATATCTTGGAGAACTTGATTACCGGTTAGGAAGCCATGAATTGGGCCCATGTTTCTAAACAAGATTCTGTCATGTTCCTTCTGGACTTTGAGAAAGCGTATGACAGAGTGGAATGGAAGTTCATTTCCATGATGCTCGAAGCTTTTGGTTTCCCCAGTACTTTCTGCAGTTATGTGAAAATCCTCTTCAAAGACGCCTTCGCGCAAGTCGATGTGAATGGTTTCCTTACTGAGTCTTTTCCTCTTGAGAGATCCATCAGACAGGGGTGCCCCTTGGCCCCTGCCCTGTTTGTGATAGCGTCTGAAGCCCTTTTTTACATCCTTAGAGACAATTCTGTCTCCCCGGCTGTCAAAGGCATTTCTCTCCCTGATGACAGTGAGCTCATCAACTGTCAGTTCGCTGACGACACAGCGATCTTTCTTGAAGCTACGGCTGATAACTTCGAAGCCCTCTGCCACAAGCTCAACATTTTTTGCAAAATCTCGGGTGCTCGCCTTTCCCACCTTAAGTCTGTGTGCCTTGGATGGGTTGAGCAGCCGCCCAACTGGTTCAAAAACTACAATTTTCAATGGGGTGGCCCTAACAAGATTGTGAGGTATCTTGGTATTCCCTTCTCCATCGACCCTTCACTTAAAGACATGTGGTTCTGGGTCAAAGACAAGATTGGCAAGAAGCTCCATAAGTGGCATAACAGGGCCCTGACGCTGGCCGGCAGAGTGCAGGTTTGCCAGAAAATTCGGTCTTCTTATAATATTTATTTCTCCTTTGCTTGGATGTTCAGTAACTATCAAATCTATGAGATCCAGAAAGATATTAGGAGGTTTCTCTGGTCTGATGGCAAAGGCAAAAATAAAATGCATGCGGTTAAATGGGATTGGTGCCACGCCAACAAACTCCTTGGGGGGCTTGGTCTGAAGGATCTTAAGCTTCAGGGTATTGCGCTGGCCGCTAAATGGATCTTTCACTCCCTTGATGGTGATGATCCCTGGAAGGTCTTGGTTAGAAACAACATAGAGAGGGGCATCCCCAAGAAAGCCAAGTCTTGGAAGAATCTTCCCTTCAATGATCTTGTCCTTGGTGATTTTCCCGTGATTGTGCAAGGATCTGCTATCTTTAGATCCATATGGAAAGCTTGGAATTATGTGAAACATTTTATATCTAATAGATCCTTCCATGATAATGACCATCTTTATGGTGAAAGGTCCATTTGGTGGAACCTGAGCTACTCTGGCAAGCCCCTCGCCCTCTCTCAGGGCTGCTCTGCTAAGCAGTGGAGTAGCAAAGGCATCACCCAGTTGGCTGACCTTTTTGAGCATGACAGATTAATTGAGTGGGAGGCTCTCAGCAGCAAGTTTGACCTGCCCGCTTCCCAGAAGAAGACTTACAATCTGATCCGCAAGGCCTCCAGTAATCTCCCGACCTCCTGTCATGTTGACTCCCACAGGTTTTTATGCATCAAATGGCCTGATGGGACTGTTCTTAACAAAATCAAAGCCAAAAACATCTACAACACTATTGGGCACTCCGAGGCCGTTATAGACCACATTAACAAAGTCTGGTACTTATCTCTTGATACCCATGCGTGGAAGAACATATTTGACATTCTGTGGAAAGGGCCTATTGAACCCAAGATTAAATGTTTTAACTGGCTGGTCATTCTTGATAGACTCCCTATCAGAAAAGATCCCCTTGGTACTGATATTTGTCCCATGTGCAGGTTACCCGAAACTGGTAGACACATTCTTTTGGAATGCATGTTTGCTAAAGAGATTTGGCATTTATTTGGCATTTTGTATCCTTCTTTTATTAACAGCTTTGAGATTATTACCGGATATATTGTTGGTTTGAAAAAAGATACTAATTTATTTTGGAAAATCCTCTCCTCTGTGATTTTGTGGCAAATCTGGAAGTGTAGAAATGAAGAGAGGTTTCAGAATAATCCCAGAATTCTTATTGAGTCTTTTCAAAAACTCATCTACCTTAAAATTTGTTTGCAGGTCCGCACCACCATGTTGATTGAAAAAGAGAAGCTCAAGAGGTTCCTCAAGAATGGCTCCGCCACATTCTTCATTTACGAGATGCAAGGTGGTTATGCCTGGCGGCAAACTATGGACGATCTGCAGCTTTTTGAGAAAACGTGCAAGATCCTAATCCAGGAAGTGAAGAACAACAGGAAAGTCAATAAGGAGCAGGTCCTCATGTTGGCCCAGATTCAGGAAACCAAACACATCGTTTGGATGGAAGGCGCCTTGGGCTGGGTGGCTTGGGTTGATACCATCGATGACACCGTTCCCTAGTATTTGCTATGTTCTGTAACAGCGTATATCTGTACTGTGCGTAGTTGTATATAATTTTTTGTATTGTTGTTCTTTGGTGCTCTTGATGTGAGGCTTGGCCTCCCTTGAGCCTTACTCTTCGGTGCCCCCTCGGGGCCTTTGTTTTTGATCTCTCTATATTTAATACAAAAAAAAAGATAGATAACATATTAAAATCAAACAATTACTTTCTACAGGGTTTAATCAGGAAATTGAGAAATTTAGCAGTATACACAATTTTTCCTTCAACAAGTTTAATTCAATCCTAGAGGGTTTTTATTTTAGGGTTGCTCTAAAATTTCACTATAAAAATCTTGTTTTCTTGAAATTCTCACAGAAGAACAAATTCCTACAGAATGTTTTACCGGGAAAAACAAAATCCTTAATAAAAGATTTCTTCTTCAGGCAATCTTTTAAATTCACAAATTTTAATAAAACTTGCACAAATCAAATTTCTTTTCACAGGCAACCTTTTCAAAAGAAAATAAACAAAATAAATTAACAGAGAAAAACCTGTAGCTTGAAGATTTAGATTTTGTCTGTTGAAGAGAAGCTCTGCCTATTGCGTGCAACTTCCAAAACCTTTACAAATCACCACTTTAGAGAAGAATACAAATTTCTATCCAGAAGCAATCTCGAAACTTCTTCCAGAAGCATTAAGCAAATCCCAATGAAAATCACAAACGAACACAATTCCCAAAAATTTTAGCAAAAGTCTATTCTTTTCATTTCCCGTGAAGTGATTTCCTGTTTTCCCCAAATCCCATAATATCTTCCGAGAGAATCCTCAACAAGAAAAAAAATTAATTTAACTAACACACATGTCAAGAAGAAAATATCTTCCAACCAACTTACGGGTGAATCTTTCTTTCTTCCCTTATCAAGAATTTAATTAATTTTAAAGAATTCAAGAATTCAAATTTCAAATTTCAATTTCCTTTTCTTTATTTATTTATTTATTTATTTTTATTTAAAATTCCATTTCCACAAACATTTAAGAATATTTAATCTATACTCACAATAAAGTGACTTTAATTTAATTAATTTATTTATTTAATTAAATAATTTTAATCTCAATGATTAAATTACTTAACCAAATAAACTAATTTAATTAATCAAATAAAATATAAAGCTTTTTATTTACAACATTTAAAATTAATTTAAATAAACATTACATTAAAAGAACATTATTCTATCATTAAAATAACAAAATTTGTCTTTCATAATAAATAATCCAAACAGACACAACCGAGTCAACCAAAGACACCAGACTTAAACTGATGACATACTGTGACTGGGTTTAAGACTAGTCTAGGAAAAACCTTGTTACTACCTCCCAATCAACATTTTCGTTGAGTCTTGACACGCTCAGACCTAGGAAACCAGGTGGAGTCGGTGTCATATACCTACAATCCTGCAAAAAGATAAATAACATACATACATAAAATCCATTATTCAAACACACCGTGCGGAGAAAATCATGGAAATCACAGGGCACTCGCAAGCAAGTGATGCAACTCCGTTCTCCACACCAATACTCATCACATCAAACTGACAAAATAACATCAACTAATCTACCATAAGCATATAGATAGCAAAAACATCTGAAGTAAACATCTATGCTAACATTGAGCAAATCAAAAATTAATTATCACCATACAATGTATCATCATATCACAAAATGAATCCACTATCGCTCTAAAGTCGGCGATCAATACATCAAAACAAAGTACCAAGGTCTATCAAAGTGAAAACATGCTAACATAAAACATAAGCAAAATGGAGGGGTACTACAGTGAACAGGAAGATATGAAAACCATCAATATAAGAGTATGTAATAGTTTGGGTCTATGAAGGTATGGAAACCATGTAATATAAGAGTATGTAATAGTTTGGGTTTGAGCATAGAGAAACCAAATTGTGAATTGTTGTGATGTCATTAGATGAGACAAAAGTAATAAAGTGAAGCAAATTTTATTGAAATCTTAGTTGGGACAATTTTTTTATGATTGAGGCAAAGTATTGTCCACATAGTTTGTGCTTGAATGTGGATTTTGTTTCATCAAGGATCCTGAATTTAAAAATGTAAATTGACTTGATCTTAATTGACAAATGAAATTGTCAAATTGGGTTATCATTTGGCTATGGAAAAGGGGTTTGCTAGTTTTTTGTTAATTGGTTTTTTTTTTGTGAGATTGTCAAATTAACTTGTGCTTGAGTGGATGAGGTTGAGTTTTTTCGTCTTCATCAAAAGGTAGATATACGATGTAAGAAGTGGTAGATTCAATCTTCAAGAAACATCCAATAAATTTTCCTATGGACTTAGGAATCTTCCCAAAATTGGAGAGGAAGATTCAATAGGTGAATCCATAGAGGTATGATGTTTAAGAGTTTCAAAAAGGGGGTTGAAAGGAGACCAAGAGCTTGATTAAGAAAGAGTGTTATCCCTACAACCATAATCCACCATCAAACATCAAATCCTCATCCTTTGAAGAATACAAAAATGTAATGAATAATCCCTTGGTACAAGGGAAGAGCTCAATCTTTCCTTTAATGATGAGACTCCAAGAGCCCAAGAACCAATTATGAATATCAAGAAGGGAAGGCCAAAAGCTATTGAATCTAGAACATATGAACCATAAACAACTACAAGGGACGATTGTTCACAAGGAAGGGGCACAATTCAGCTCACTAAGGATGAAGATGAATCTCATAATTAATGATATTAGCATAAGAACACTGGAAATTGGACCCTCAAGCAATATCCTTCTTGCCAACAACATGTTGACCAAAAGAACCAATTATCACTTGAGAAAAAGACTATAAGGCATTGGAAAAAAATGAACTAGTCCCACTACCAAATACACAAGATTCTAAGGGCAACACCACAAAAGGTCCCATCACATGAAGATAATCTAAATTTGTATGACCAAATACCATAGTGATAGATGTCACAACACCAATAATTGATGAAATACTTGAAAATCAATAGGAGTGTCATCACAGTTCCAAAGCTTAGGCCTACAACATTTGTAGGAGAAAGGCCAAGAGTAGGGAAACTAGCATCATTAGATACTAAACCCTATGCCATTGAACAAGGTAGAAAAAGAGTCAACATCCCTAAGTCACAACATAAATACATTTGGCATAAATAGAGGAGGGCACACTCAAGGAGTACCGACACCCCCAAAATGCCTTGAGTAGCACATGGTGAATCACATACCATAAAAGGCTTAAAAAAGACACACACACACACACACACCAATAGATGAAACAATAGGTGGTGGACGAAGAGATTTGAATGAATCTAGACACACGTTGTAGCATATGTGAGCTCCATTATGTCCATAGATAACATGCTATTATTTTTTATTAATTAGTTAGTTTTTTATTTCTTAATTAATTAATTATCATATTTTTCCACTAACATCACATCACAATTAATTAATAATCATTCTTAAAAAAATCTATGTACACATAATTAATTAATTAATTATACTTTCACAAATTTCCTAAACTTCATGCACACATAAATAATTAATTATGTAAATAATAAATTAATAATGCAAATAATAAACTAGTTTTGTAATTAATTAATTGATTATATAATTATGTCATTAATAAATATAGTAAATAATCATGTAAATGATTAATTAATTCCCCAATTTATGCTTGCAAATTTTAAATGGAATAAATCAAATAAATTAAAGATTATACAAATCCCCTCTAAATAAAAATAAGAAAAAGCAACTCAAGTTGGTAACTAGGTGAATTGATCTCAACCATTAATCTTTTCATCTAAAAACCTATAAATTTACTTCTTGTTCTTTAATCAATCATATAGAATTTTTTATAGAAATCATCAACATGTTGTAAAAATCTTATATGATTTTTTGAGTATCCACAACTCCATCACATCATGAGTAAATTTGTAATACTTCATTTGAGGTCACGTGTATTTAGAATAAGAATTTTAATTATTTGTTTTTAATTTCTAGTTTTATTCTGAAATCATTGCTCGTAGAGTATTCAAATCTTGAGAGAAGAGTCACAAAAAGCTTGTGTCTAGTATAAGAGGGAAGGTGGAGATTTATATAGGAGCTTGTCAAAGTAGTCAATTCAACCTTCATGAAAAATGAAAATAAAAATAGAGCTTGTAAGTTTAATCTATGTATACATATAGGTCCAAATTAAAATGTTATGAATAAAATAAGTCAACTCATTATTATTATTATTCTATTATGTAATAAATTAAACAATAAGATAATAAGAACAATATCATTTGAAATATGTCATTATTCTATTTTTGCATGGAAAAGAAATGAGGTGGTGGCAAGAATAAGAAGCGTCAATAGTGAGATGCAATATAATGTCAGCAATAAAATTTAGAATAAAATCAATAGAAACATATGTTATTAATAAATATAGTGATCTCCTCAAATATTATTCACCTATTCCTCAAATATTATTCAATAGGTGAATAATATTTGTAAGAGAGAGAAATGAAAAAGAAAATAGGTTTGTATTCTTTTCAAAGAGAAAATAACAATAAAACCAACATAACTTACAACATTAAAGAAGAAAACAAATCATATGTAGAAAAAACATTGCAAAGTTATATTATGATAAAGAATATCAAGCAAAGAAATTAGAATGTGCTTGAAGAATAAATATAAATTAAGAATAAAGTAAATCGAAATATTTTTCTCAAATAGAAAATGTTATTGTAGTCAATAGAAATATAAATTGTATGAAGAATTGTTGTAGTATATATAATGAAATATTACAACATAAAGAAATGCTATAGTATATATAACTAGAGCATAGAATGTAGAACTGTTGTAATATATATATATATATATATATATATATATAATGAAATATTACAACATAAAGAAATAGAATGTTATAGTATATATAACTAGAGCATAGAATGTAGAATTATTGTAGTATATATAATGAAATATTACAACATAAAGAAATAGAATGTTATAGTATATATAACAAGAGCATAGAATGTTGTAGTGGTCAAGAATAATAACGTAGAATAAATGTAATGTGATAGAGAGAAACTGAGTGTCGTTGTGTAGAAAAATAAAAATAAATAGTAATGTTTCATGTGCAAGAGTAGAATGAATAATGCTCCAATGTAAAGAATGTAAAGAAAGTATAGAATAAGTGTGGAAAAATGCTACTATAATGCATTGTAGAATTTTAAGGATGAAAGGGAGCGTATGAGGGATAGATTACACTTTTGCATATAAAAGTACATAATGCCTTTCAATTTTGAATAAAATATAGAGATTGGTGTTAAAATATGGAAGAATAGAATGTAATGGGGTGAGATAAAGTTTTGGAAAATGTGTGTTAGAAAATTTGGACAAATACTAAAAAGAACTTTGTATAGATAGATTAGAAGAAAAGTGTTATCTTAAAAATTAGTTATACAAAAGAACATTTTTAAGATGTTAAGAATAGAATCTAACATATGAAAATAGAGGGTGATCCCATAATAGTGGTTTACAATTTTTGGCCAAACTGGACACTGAAATTATTATTTTTAACTAAATCTTCACATTCGGGCACCTATAGTGGCTAAACCATGAGGAATTTGAAGATGGTGCAAACTAGAGTCTCATCAAAAAAAAATTGTAGATTCTAAAAATATTTTTTTGAAAATTTTTGGAATCAAATTGCACTTCTTTTTCCATCTCCCACGAAAATTGATTTTTTTCAGAAAACAACATTTTTAAAAAGTGACGCACGCCGTATAACGCATAACTTTTTTTCCATGAAGGATAAAATTCTAATTCTTTCAAATTTAGATTTGTAACTCTGATATCTAGTGCTTCCACTTGGTTAGATAGTTTTTTATTGAATATTTTTTCCTTAATCAAGTTTCAAAGTCAAACGAATTACAATTCAGACGCAGCGAACCGTATAACGCGTAACTTTTTTTGCATATGTCAAAATTTTATTTTATTTTTTTTGTTGGATCAAGGACTTCAATATCTGATGCACTCATTTTTTTTATTTTTTTTTGATAATCTTCTATTTTTCCACATGTGAAGAACAAATAAATTCATTTTCGATGAAAAACCTATGTTTAATAAAACTTAAAAAACAAATACATAACAAAACCAAAACATATTAAAATTATATTCATTGATAGTTTGTTCGAGGAATACCATAATCATTTGAAATAAATTTTAAATGAATTCATTTGATCCCCCAAAAGCTAAATCAAAAGTTATTTTTTATCAGCATTTTGATAGGTGTAAAGGAGACGCATTTATAGGTATGGTTTAAAACTAGCGAGGTTCTATTCAAGGGGGTTTGATCTAAGGTGATTTGATCAAGCCCTTTTCAATTGGAATCCTTAAAATGGAACTTTTTAAGCCTTAAATCATTATATTTTCTAAAAATATGTGATTTCAGCTAAAATTTGTTCCTCTCAGGAATTGTAAACCACTATTGTGACAGCACCCTAGAGAAAGCTATTATACGACATTGTATGCTTAGAATGAAAATTATATCTTTTGTTTTTCATTTGTAATGATGCTAAGAATGGACTATTGTAAGTGTTATAAACTAGGAAGATTTGTCATTTTAAAATAGTAAGAGAAACATGCATTTTGAAAATACAATGATTTGTATTAGTTGTATTATTAGAATGAAGATTCTTTCTTTTGCTTCTTGTAATGATGTCAAGAATAGACTATGACAAGTATTTTATAAAATAGAAAGATTTGTCATTTTAAAGTGGTAGTCAAAGAAACATGCATTTTGAAAATATAATGATTTGTATTAGAAAACAATTTAAATAAAAATAAAATGATAAGAAGATAATTGTATTTGAGCTTTGATAAAATATTTAATTAATTTAAAAAAAATTAAAATATCTTAATTAGAATTTTTTATTTGTAAGAAGAATTAGATTCTTGTTTTTATTTTATTTTAAAATTAGTTAGGACATTTTTAAAGTCATGAAGATGTTTATATAATTCTATATTTAATGTTCAAAACAATACACAAATAATAAAATGTTAGAACATGACATATACATAAAAATATGAAATTTAACATAATTAAGTAAGAAAATATGAGATTGCCACTTAAATCTAGGAGAAGGTTAGGAAAGAGCATTAAATGGGCCATAAAATTATGCTATGGATATAGATGCTAAAACGAGCATGAAATATAAATTAATATTGTAGTCTATGCAATTATTGACATTATATTTTCCTTCACTTTAACAGGCTAATGCCACTATATGATAAAACATAATTAAAGTATAAAAAATAAATGTTAAAGAAAAACATGAAAATAATCAAACATTTTGGATACATAGAATGATACACAATAGTGTGTTTGATCAAAGAGTTGATTCCCTTGGACTAAGATATGCAAAATAAGCATGTCAAAAAACACAAAAATCTACAATATATATATGTTAGAATAATACAACCAATAATACAAAGTATGCCAACAAATCATATATAATCCAACATAAACATAATACATATAGAAGGAAAATTGTCAAAATTACAAGGGTTATGAGAGTATATGCCCCCTTAAATAATTGTATAAAATAAATATATGTAGTTATTTTTAAGGTAACTAGAGGGGAATATAAAAATAAAAGTAGTTCATCACTAATTTGAAAATAATACAATAGATCATTATCTAATGTAATCATGAAAGTTTTACCTCCATATAAAAAACTTTACATATTGGTGGAAGTAGATGGAACAATCCCTATTGTGTGAATTGAAGGTTTTCCATGAAGGAATTTATAAGAAATTTATTCTCTATCATAACATGGAATGACAAGTGAAGCAAAATAGGGTTTGATTAGATGATAAAATAATAGTTCCCAAAGGATCTCATCGAATAATAACAAAACCTTTGATAGAAAATTTAGGAAGAATAAGATTAGAATTATAAACAAAAATATATTTTAGGAATTAGTGACTACAAATATTAAGATTAAAACCATTTTCAATCAATGTAAACTTAATGCTCATAGGTTTAGTACGAAAAATGATTAGAAGATAAATAATCTTCTATTAAACCACATCGAAGTAAGTTTAGATGGAATAAATGTAATCTTCATAATGTCAATATATAATACACCCAATTTGGGCAACTATTTTCAAGGTTATGAAATGGTCCCATCAAGAAATTAATGATCTTAATCTCAAAAATAGGGTTCTAAAAAGCAAGTTAGAGGAACTGGAATTGAAGTTGTTTGCTCTGAGCAATGAAGAAGGAAAACAGAAAAAGAACAAAACTGGAATGGGAGATGATGACATTGAGGACAAGCATGACTCTGGAAGCTGGAATTGTTAAAATAAAAAAAATATGAAAATTGTTGTGGAACAAAACCATAGAGTGGCAAGGCATAATCTCATTATCATCAATGCAATGTCTAAAAAGTTGGAAAAGTCACAACAGGGCTCACTGGTTGTTGATCTAGAAGAGGACAAGGATAAAAGCAAGAATGAGGACCAAGGAATATCAAAGAGGACACATGCCAACCTTAAGAGGAAAGCGCCTCCTACTACCCAAATGGTCCAGATCTTAAAGAAGGGGGTTCAGGAAATCAACGAAATGGAAGTTAAGACAACGGAAATTTTAAAGTCCCAAGTTTAGTCGTTGCTGGTGTTTTGTCTAGTCTTTTTGGGTATTTTCTATGGCCCTTGCTGGCCTTTTTTTGGTGGTTGTGGCTTTGTCATTTTGTTTTACTCTCTACAGCCTCTCTGTTTATGGGTTCTTTGATGATCCTTTCTTTTGTTTGTAAACTTTGTAGTTTCGGGTCCTTGTAAAACCCGTTTTTTCCTCTTTCAAAAACTATTTCAATAGGCTTAGTAGAAAAGGGAATATGGATCTTTTGTATAGAATTATGAAGAAACTCATGATATTAAGGTGAAGTTTAAATAATATCCCAAAGAGAAATATTATACTAAAGTTCTTTTATACTATTATACTCTTTAGTGTTCTTAAGGGAATACAAGAAGTCAACATAAAATATTGGGATTAGATAAAGGAAGATAAACAACCTTAGTGTTGGTTTGTTAGTTTCACCAAGTGTTATATGTATTCATTACTGCATAAAAATTAATAATAGAAGGAGTTTCAATTATAATCATCAACAAAATAAAGGTTGAAATAAGATGGGTCAACAAGGGATAATTCCTAGGTTTGTTAGGAATACCTACCTATGATGAAAACTAAAGAAGAAGGTGGGATGAGGTAAAATACCCACACAAAGAGAGTTAGAGAAAATTAGAAGCATCAAGTATAGGGGAAAGATCCAAGATCCAAAAGAGTATCTTCTAGATCCTTTAACACATAATCTAACATAAGACCAAAATCAACTTCAAATAATGAATTATCATTCATGGAGACAACACTTCTATAAAGAGAAGACAATTTAATGTTTTTGGTATTGGTAAAAAAATGATATTAAACCTGGATTGAGCCTTACATAAAAAAATACCATAGACTTGCATATAATTCAATTCCCATGAGGTGTGAGCCTAGAATACAAAAAGTAAACATAAATACTAGTCTATAAATACTAGAGAAAAGGATAAAGCACAACAATGGATAGCTCAAATCCACAATAACAAAAGACACAAAAGAAATAAAGAAAAAAGTTAGTTGTTCGCCAAATTATACATACCACTAGCCACTTGCCATTTAGTGCTAATGAAATCAAGATTCTCCATGATAGATCCCCCCTCAATATCTTTTCCCTTGCCATTAGGTATGTCCTTTAGAACATTGGATTTCTACTCCATGATCTTTTCCTTGACTATTTTGGTTGAACCTTCCAAATCATCCCCAAATAAAATTTCTTCTATGATCAAGGTCGAATAGGGTTCATTAAAGTTTTCAATTAACATAATGTGCTTGCTTGTGACCATAGGTGAGATACGACCCCATCTATACTACATGCCCTCGGTTTATACTATGTGACCTTCATGCTCGCGATTAGGGCTAATAGGGGATTACTAACTATAGAAGAGATAAAATCAATTTATTTATTATCAATCCTTGAGGATTGTATTAATGCAATAATGAAAGATTGATTATAATATACGATTAATTATCCTTGATAAAGGATAAAGAAAACCTAGATGAAACCCTCGTGAGGATTAAATTATATCATGATATGTGTTCTAATGCTATGACTTGAGACAAAAAAGACACGTGACCTAAGTAAGCTTGAGCAGGCTAGTCTAAAAAGGGACCTAAAAATAATTAATTAGGTGATTATCTTTTGACTCTAAACCACCCTTAAGTGCAACATAGGGAGCAGCTAAAAATACATTGATAATTAATGTGCATGGACGAGTCCAATGTACAAGGTTTGATGAGGTGCCCATGCAAAAATAAATTAATCTCTTATAACCAAAGAAAAGGAGAAAACCTAATGGGAAAAAATCATCTCCAAAATAGAGAAAATGAAATAAACAAGTACTAGTGAAAGAAGGAGAGGATGACTCAATATGACCCCCCAAGTATTGCTTCTATCACATAAGTATAGTATAGATCCTTTAATAAAAAATAAATATGAGACGATGGACCCCCCCATCAAGAAGTAGCTCCTATGTTGATGATAAGAGCTTGGAGACATAATATGATCTATTATATGCAAACAATATTTCTCCCCTTAAGAAGAAACATATCCACTAGTGATTATAAAATTCAGTCCCATAATCTAGATGTATAGGGAATCCAAATCCAAATGTGTTTCAATGGTTTTTTCAGCAGAAAAATATTCACCATGGCTAATAGTTCAAGTTGTAACATGACTTGAATTGCCGCATTTTTATAAAATTTTATTTGGAAGACAATGAATGTTATTTTATATTGAATCAATAGGCGCCATGGATGCAATAATGCTAATCTCATCAAGAGAAAAAAAATAAGAATGTGATCTCAATTGAAGCAGTGGGAGCAAGAAGAAAATTATTGGTTCCATCAACACATGCAAGACCTATGATATATTCAAGCTAGTTTAAAGTATCATCAGCAAAAGGCAGATTACACAAATCATCAAGAAGAATGAGGTAATCTATAGTAGGATCATATGGGAATAGAGAGTGTACCATAGAAAAATGGATCATTGACATTTTCATGGTTATTTAGGTCTTTTTCTTGTGATTTTTGAATTATCTCGCTTTGATTTAATGTTGCAATGTAACTTATGCATTCACATTAGGTTCTAAATATTCAAAATATGACGTCTTGTGAAGGTGTTGTGAAGTGTTGTAACACATTTCCACACTTTGCTAGAGTCTTTTCATTATAATTCACCTAAAAATCACCTTTTCATCACTTTCCAAGTCCTATTTAAGGTGTTGTAATGTCTTGTAACAAGATTTCATGCTTTTCTAGGCTTAATTTCACTATTTACACCTTTCTTATGCTTTATTTGACCCCTTTATGCACTCATAAGACTTAATTAAGTGTATTTTTTAATGTAAACCTGAAAAATAACATTAAATGTAACTTAATTCTGACACCCACTTACAAGCCCAAGTTGGGACCCATTCACCATGGGTGGCGAATGAGTCCCTCTTGGCTCCAAATTCAAAATAATTCAAATTTTCATTCAGGTTTTTATTTAAAAATAACTTATGTTGGCCTGTGATGAGGTATTATTGGGCTATTAGGGCATAAGTGTGTATAAATAAGTGTTTTTCTCCTCATTTTAAATCTCCCAATCATCAAGTTCAATTGCATTCATTCAACATCAATTAGCATTCAAGCACTTTGCATCATTTAATCAAGCATTCATCAAGCATCTTGGAGCAACCATTGACATATCTTCAGATTTCTTCAACAAGGTTGTGGTGAGTTTAGGAATTTTTCATGTTGTTTATTCATCATTCCTTGTTCATTTCATTTCATTTCTTTATTAAGGGTTTGATTACCAAAGTGAGATTTGACTAAGGCAAATCCCTATACTCTAACCCTTAACCATTTTTCCCCTTTTGCATGTGTTTGTAGACTTTTGCATGTAGATTTATCAAGAAATTAGGTTTTGAAAGGTGGACAACAAGTCAAAAAAGTGTTTCAAGTCAATTAAACCCTATTCCAAGCTTGGAGACAACCTACAGTCCGTTTTCTACAGATTTGACTTTGTCAACTTGACAAGAAGACAAATGCAGATCTGGAGCTACAAAATTGACCTTTGATTTCAAAAATTTTTGGAGGAGGATTGATTCACCATCAGTGGTGAATGAGTCCCACCTTAAGGTTGAAAAAGGTGATTTTTTAGATTCCAATTCTCAACAGTCAGAAACCTGTTTCAGGAGATTTGACCGGTAGGATGACTGATTCGCCATCAGTGGAAAATGAGTCCCACTGGTCATCAACAATGATTTTTCCAGCATTCTAGAATCTTCTCAAATCTTCAATCTGTTTCCAGGTGCACTCATATTAGCCTCGTTCAATTTTGTTTGCATTTTTTCATGTTTTAGTTCATTCTTGCATATCTCACTGTGTTTTCAAACATTGCATATTACATTAGTTTTGCATTAATAATCAGTCAATTACATCATTTAGTTGCATCTACATCCTTGCATTTAGTCTTATTTACATCATACAATCCTCTATTTGAGTGAACCATCACAATTTTGGGGTTTTATCTCTCTCCTTTTAGGTGAAAGATCCTAAGAGTGTAAGAGAAGTCCATAAAGCATACAAAAATTGTTGGTTCATTTTGGTGAACTGCATATTGAAAACTTCATATTTATTATTATAATTGCATCTTGCATCCTAGGTGTCCTTTGCATCAACATTCAATTAGGTTTTGTTTTGTTTTTGCATCCTAGGTGTCCTTTGCATCAACACTCAATTAGGTTTTGTTTTGTTTTTGCATCCTAGGTATACCTTTGCATCAACATTCAATTAGGTTTTGTTTTGTTTTTGTATCCTAGGGTTTCTAAAATTGCATTAGTGAAAGAATCATTTAGACTTCATTTTTGCATATCAAATCATTAAAAAAATGAAAATTTTCATTTGCATCTTCATTTGGCATTTGAAAAGCATTGAAATCATTTTAAATTTTCTAAAAAAACATAAAAAAATCCATACTTGGACTCATTCGCCACCCTGGGCGAATCAGTCTAGCTGCATTTTTTGCATTCAAATTTTTGGCATTTTCATATTTTTTCTTGCATTTATGTTTCCTGTTACTGCCTTCTTGTTTCAAATTACAGAATTTATGTCATTAGCATTTTCTGTGGAGCTTGGGATCTCAAGAGCTCCTACTCCTAGTATGGACATTGGTGCATTAAGCATGGATACTACCACTAGTATGCCTTTACCTTCACATTCAATGCATGTTGACACACAAACAAATTCCATTCTACGAGAAAAAGTCATTAGTATTCATGAGGATTTTGCACATTTGCAACAAGATTTAAGTCTTGAAAACATTTCCACCACTGCTATACCTGCGATAGAAAACCTTCATCGCTTGATTGAAATGACGATGGCTTACAAGTTATGAAAAGAATAGCTGAGATATACAACAACCATGTTCCTTCCACATCCTAATCAACAAACATTATTGTGAGCCAAGGAGGATCTTGTTATGCCTTGCATAACCACCCCATTTTATTTTGGAACAAAATGGGTCCCCCTTTTTCTTTTCCCTTTAGCCTTTGGTTTTCTGCCTTAGGAGTTTTTCTTTTGTTCTGTCGGATGTGGAACTAGGACCAATACCGAGCTTGGAATTCATCCAAAAGTTTCTGGTTTTGTGCCATTCCCGGTTCTGGTTCCGACAATTCCTCTTTTAGTATCTTTTGTTTAATCAGAGTTGGGTCCGGATCTGAATCGGAACATTGAACTCTTCAAGGTTCCTGATTCGTGTTCCATCCTAGCCCTGACTCCGCCTTTCCCTTTATTTCTTTTGTGGTCGGTCGTTTTCCTCTTTGGTTTTGTGTCATGTGCCTTAGGTATTTTCTTTTCTGCCTTGGGCATTTTTCTTTTGTTCTAGCGGACCCGGGACCGGAACGGAAACCAAACTTGGAATTCCTTCCAAGTTTTTTTTTTGGATCCTTTCCCGGTCCCGGTTCTGCCTCTTTTGTTTTTCTGCTTTGCACGTCTTTTTGTATTGTTCTTGCGGACCTGAAACCAGAACTGGGACCGAACCCTGAAACTTTAATTAGTTTCAGTTTCAGGTTCCGTTTCGATCCTGGTTCCACATGTCTCATTCTTTTGCTTTTATTTCTTTTGTTTTGTCATGGGGTGTTTCCCCCCTTCCCTTTTTCTTCCTTTGTCTGTCTTTGTCTTTTTGGATGTTGTCAGAGGTAGGACCGGAATGAAATCCGAAACTGAAACTTTGAAGAATTTTCAATCTCGGATTTAGTTCCACCTCCACCCCCGTTATGTTTCGCTCAGGATCAATTCTTGCTCCGATCCCGCCTGCGTTTGTTTCCATCAGGTTTTCCCTTCACGTTTTGGTTTCTTTTGCGGATGTGGAGCCAGAATGAGAGCTGAACTTGGAAATGTTGATTATTTCCATGGTCAGTTCCCATCCCGACTCCGGTCCCGATTCCAATTTTCTTTTTGGTCCCGCCTCTGCCGGTTTTGAATGAAGGTGTCTTTTTTTCGTCCATTTTTGGTTCCGCCTTCGCCAGAGTTAGGTTTATTTTTGTTAAAATTGAAGGCATGATAATAATGGTGTATTTTATATACTTTTGGAACTAATGGAGGCGCTTGTTTTGCAGGATTAAGTCGTGTACATGATATTTTTCAAGGAGCTCAGTTGGAAGGCATCCCCCGATCCAGTTTGGCCTAAACTCCTCAAAGAAGAAGGTCGCCAAGACCTATTAGATGTCTTGCCGACTGGCAGTGTGTTATTCATTTGGGATCCACCGATTGCCATGACATTTTAAATCACCGTAGGTTTTCATATGTCTCCCCGAAATGCAGGAGTCTTGCCAAAAGGTGAGGCGGTATTGGCGTAGCAGTCTGAGTTCAGAGAGAAGTCTTGGCGGCTGAGTAAAGTCTCACCAAAAGATGTAAGTTCGATGTGACCTTTGGCCGACAATGGGGAGTCTTTCTGATATAGAGTGAGCCCAGGGAGAATGAAAGAATTCGGCATGATGTCTCGCCAACCCCATGATGTCCTACTGACATAAAATGAAGTCTCGGCGAAAGGAGGTTTTGTAGCCATGAAGTCTGGTCGAATAGAGATGTCTCGCTGAAAGGTTCTCCCTTCGGTGTGATGTCTCACCGACTCAAAGATGTCTCGGCAATAGGGCGTGAGTTCGAGGTGAGGTCTTCCTGACATAAAAGGTCTCCCCGACATAAGATGAGCTCGCCAAAAGATTTTGAACTCAGCAAGATATCCCACCGGCTTGAAGAAGTCTTGCCGAAGTAGAAGGGGCTTAAGCTCGGGGAATAAGAATGAGCTCGAAGAAGCTTTGAGCAGATGATTAGGGCTCGGGGAGATGTCTTCCTGAGTGTGATGGTCTCGCCAAGACAGAGAGACTTTGGGGTAGCATCTTGCCGACCCGATAGGGTCTCACCGACACGTTTTGTGCCCTCAATGTAATGTTTTGAACTCATTGTGACATCTCCTCGACTGATGTAAGTCTTCCTGATAGTGACGAACTTGCCAATGAAAAAGGATATCGCTATGACTCTTTGCGCTTGCTATAACGTCTTGTCGAATGTCGATGTCTCACTGAGGGAAGGAGGCACTGCAGTATATCACCTGAGGTCTCGCCGGCTGCCGTATGTTACATTGATAACTTGCAGAAGGACAAAATCTAGAGCAAGAAGAAGGCCGAAGAAAAGAAAAAAAGAAACTGTGAGTCACAGGGACAGCTGGGGTCTATTGGTGAAAGGAAGATCCGCATTAATGACAATCTTTTGAGCATTCAAGGCGGCTCCAATGGAGTTCAAAGGTGGACACGAAGGCTAGAATTAAATGCTATAGTTGCAAAATATTTGAAGTCTTCTCTTGGGGACGATCTTTCACTGACATGGACAACAAGGATTCACATTAAATGCAGCATTAACTTTATCCAAAAGATCTGGACGCCGACCCTTATGAAGTGAGATATTTTGTAAACCCTAAAGTAGGGGCCAGCACATTTTTCTTTTGTACATTTTGTATATATGGCATTCTTTCCTCTTTGTAAAGGTTAGAGGTTGTAGGGTTAGAAGTGTTGGAAAGGAGAAAAAAGGTCAAAAAGTTAGAAGTTAGCACAAATAGACCCAGTTAGAATAATAATAGAGTAGGAATTTTAGAAAGGATAGGAGAGACAGAGTTGCATCTTGATTCCTTGTAATGGGAGCTCCTTTTGTCTTCTCAGTTAGGAGTTAGATTCACCAGAAGCCAATAATGTATCTTTCTTGTTTTATTAGTATAGATGGAAACAATTTGGAGTCATGGATTTTCTGTACACTAGTGATTGTGCTAGATTTGTAAATGTTGCTTATTTGTTTTACTAGCAGTAGAAGCAACCAGATAAAATCTACTTCATGTTGTGTTCCAGAATGGTGTTTATCTTGGTTTAATCATTTGATTTGAGAAGCTTTCAAGGAATGAAGTTTGATTTGATGTTTTGTTTAAATGGTGACTTGCAATTTGTTATTGAAGTTAGCACTGTGAATGAATGAAACTGTGTGTTAGTCACAAGTCAATTTTGTTTTGTAGTTTTAGTTAGGAATTCCTTGAAAGGTAACAAGTCTAGTTAAATTGGATGAATTAACATTCCTTTCTGTTCCAAATCTCTAAACTATCTTTCTTCTGTTCCTTTAAAAAACCCTGGTTAGAGTAGGTTTAAGTTTATGTTTGATCTTAGAACAATCCAGAAGCTCAACACTAGCAGGCCCCTTGAACATTATTGTTACATTGACCATTGAACAACATCAGCATAGTTGAGAACCAACTACAAAGACCTTAGGAGCTAAGATATCCATGTGATCATCTTTCTCTTTCAGGAGAAACAAAATAGCGAATTCTGTTTGCATGTTGTTGTGCCAATAAACCACGTCAAAAAATCTCACATTCCTCCTCCTTCAACCATAGAATCCATACCAACCTATAGCACTCCTCAAGTTACAACAACTATGCAACAAGTTAGTCATGTGACTCCTTTCACTATTCCAACTAGCATTCCTAGTTCTTTTGTGGCATCGAATGTTCCATCTTCTACCTTCACCCCTCTTAGTGTCCCTTTCACTTCCCCTAACATTACATACACTCCATCACCATTTTCCCTTCCCCCTCATACCACTTGTAACACCGATCCCATCATTACACAACTCTTTAACACCGTTTCCTCCATGCAACAACAAATATCCACCATTAGCCAAATTCAAAATGCTCCACCCACATATCATGTTTGTAGTAGACCATTATCTCTAGAGATCTTGAGAACACAGATGCCATAGGGAATTGAGATGCCTAGGTTTGAGAAATATAGAGGTAAAGGAGATCCTACCAATCATGTTAATTCCTATACAACATTGTGCAATGATTTTGTCCTCAATGATAAACTATTAGCCAAACTTTTTCTTAGGACCTTAAAGGACACTGCATTGGAGTGGTTTTCAAACCTACCTAATCATTCAATTCGATCATTTAATGAGCTTGTAGATGCCTTTATAAGTCATTTCCAAGTCCATATGGCTCCCAAAAAGACAATGGCTGATTTAATGTGATGTAAACAAAACATAGATGAAAAAGCAACTAATTTCATTTCACGTTATCAGTCATTGTATGCTCAAATTGATGTCAATATTCCTAATTCACATCTGCAAAAGATTTTTATCGAAAACTTGCACACTCACCTTCACGATAAGTTAATTATGATGAAATTTCCTTCATTCATGAATTTATGCGTGACCCTTTGTGACTATCACAACTCAATTACTAGTCGTGATTCAAAGTCCACTTCTAATCAAGTTGAGAAGTCTGAGAAAAACAACCAAAACAACGCGCAAAAATTTAGAAAACCAAACAGAGGCTTTTTATAGTTCAATCTGCCTTCTCCACAACCAACCCAACCTATTCAAATTCAAGTGGCAGTTGTTAAAGTAGTGGTGCCCTTTACCTATGGGGACCCAAAGAGACAATTTACCCCCTTACCTGATACTCTCCATAACACAATGAACCAATTGCTCCAACAACAAATGATCACTTTGCCTACCATTAAACCACTTGATACCACCAAGCCTTTACCACCCACATTTAAA
>VDFB02004568.1:0-38909 GCA_007258455.2 Sequoia sempervirens | reverse complement strand
TATGTGTTGTTGCTGTAGTGGCGGGAGTCTCTTTCTCCCACGATTTGAAAAAATAAATAATAAATAAATTCATATCAAATGCAAGAAGACGACTTAATATAAATATATATTATTTTTATTGAGGCTGACTATTATGAAAAGTCGCCTTGGTTGATGAACAAGGCCGACCATTCTTGAAAAGGCGCCTTGATATGTATATATAGAAGGCGATCAACATTCATTCTTCATTCGATTTCATTTCAAGACAAGTTCCCATCACAAGATGTAATAACCCTGACCGGTGGATCAAGATTATTCTCGATTTCTCCAAGTTTGACAATGTTAAGATGTTAAACTAGCTGGCATAGTTTAGCCTGAACCAAACGAATGTCTAATGTTTGCAACTCATTATACCTTGATTGCACAGCAACTTGGATACATAACAACTTAAAACCAATAGTGATGGGGTTTATTCTCATTTTCAGGTTACAAAGGATACATGATCAGACTAATGTATATTGCAGATTGAACATATGGAAAAGATCTTCTATTCGGAAAAACATAGAAGGAACTGTTTGGCTCACTCATAAATGTAAACATACTTTTACTCATAAACATATATATATTAAGTAATCTTCAGATCTTCAATTATTTAATAAATATGTGAGACAGTAGATGATACAAGGCTTTCATTAATTACTTGTGATTGTTTGTGCACCTGAGATCATTGTTGCCAGCAGCATAATATAAAAGAAGCCTGATAAGAACTGTGAAGAGTATCGTTCAATACAACTCCAGAAAAATGCAATCCTTGAGCATTAAATGTATATTGCTTGAAATATATATAACAGAAGTCCCATGGGTACAGCACCAGCATCTCACTCTGTTTACTCCCGATGTAACCAGATACTCTGTCTTTGGAGGTGCTCACCCAATACAACACTCACGATAGCAATGAAATGTGTAAGCAATGGCAGTCCTGAACCCGACAGTGGCAATAAGAATTTCCTAGTGCCGTATGACAACCACTGCAATCAATGGCCTCTCCCGATAACAGGACACATATCCTTCAACCATGAAATAAATATCGCACCAAGCAATGTCGATGGCACAATATCTGTCTCAGGCACAAAGCAATGCCGATAGGAAACATTCAACGGAATATTGTGTTGAAGCAATTCCGAACATATATATGTGAATAAACCAGATATATGTTTCACTATAAAGCCTGACATGTGAATATAAATATTTCCGACTGTAACTCCCGGCCACGCACATAAAATAGTTAACTACGAAAATTCCTAAGATTTCCAGCGAACGAGAAGACAAATCCAACCCAGCGATATAGGTATATCTGAACCCGAATGGCAGCGACAAGTGTTAATATCATGCCCGTCCAATATATTCAAAGGCAGCGCCAGAATGTATACTTTAAACAATACACCAACAGGAAGTGTCGGCTAGATAATTGGACAAGTGTGAGTTCCACAGCACAACGAAAGCTTCAACCATGAATCGCACGGCATTACAATCATTTTCAATAGATAATAACATTCAATCTCGTTACTTGCAAGAAGCAACACCGGCGGATGCCCTCCAGAATGAAGCCCGATAAATATTGATGCGCCTCCTTGTAGCGGGTCAATGATCCTGAACAATAATGTAAGCGCATAGATATGAGTAGAATATCGAACGCTTCATATGCCGTCAACAACCAAATTAAACTCAGATACGCCAAATCCCTTATCGGCAACACACTGTCCGCCATGAATAGAATATTAGTCATGTCTGGGTTTCCGTCCAGGCATGATTGTTTCCAGGATCTGAGAGTTTTCGTTCTCAGGATCTCACTGTTGAAACCAAACCAAAATACAATTTTCCGTCACCCTCTTCTGTCGGCTCTCAAAGCCATATAGCTTCGCCATATTCAGTTGCGTAACTGATTCTTCTTTACGGACTTTAGAAGACTCTTTTAACTATTTCATGAAACTCATGACTTTAATAAACACAATAGTTACCCAATAATATTTAATAAAGTCATATTTCATAATTAATTAATTAAATAATTAAAATGTCTTATAAAGAATAAAAGACAATTTAATATTTAAATAATCAATAAGATCTCTTTTTGGCCTTATAAAAAAGGGAACATCACACAAGAGGAGTTCGCTTACTTGCAACCGATCAAATAATTGCTTCAAGGAGATCAAAATAAAGGAGGCATTATATTATCTTGGCTCATTTGCATCTAGGAGAGGTGCTCTATTACATTTTATCAAATCGGCCTTGTGACTTGGCCTAGTTGTAAGCAGAATTGCTGCTATTTCAATTATAATATAAGAGATATATTTGTTGTTGGGTTTTTCTCCCTCAAGAATGACGGTTTTCCCAGGGTATTTGCTATGTTATTTTGTTCATTATTTTTGTATTTTTGCTTTCTGTTAAATCTGATCCTAAAACTAACAGTATGCACATCCATCAAAGCATAAATAATTTAATAAAGCATTAAGATTGCATTTTAATTGTTTTTTTTTTAACATTGTAGTTTGTAGGTCTGATTTTTTTTTCTTAACATTGTTTTTAACTTTTTTGCAGCAATGTGTTTAAACTCTAAATTTTACTTATTCCTTAGGCTTCTAAGGTTATGCATCTTTTTAAAACTAATTTTTCAAGTACTATATGTATTTCAGCGCACCGCTCCCCCGCCGCCGTCTCCCCACCGCCCCCAAACTTAGACCCCCTTCCCCGAGATGCATCCCTTGTCGTCCACCCATCCCTGTCCCCGAAACTCCGTGGAACACTGCTTTTTAGCATTATAACCACCATATCTTCCTCCGTCTTGCGACCTATGGCTAACGATTGATCGCAAATGTCTTTGATCTTGAACAAATGTTATAGGGTAGGGTTGGATGGAACACTCACTGTTCCATGCTCTGGGTCTCACCTTGGCAACCCCTTTGGTGTCTTTCTCCACCTCCTTAACCTATAGGTCCTAATGCTTGTTAGGCACCCCTGGTTCTCCTGGCCAACCCTACTATCATCTCCATTTCCCTAACCAAGCCAATCTTGGTGCTCTCTACCCTTCTTCACTCCTTAGCCCTTAATCTTCCTAAAGGCTAACTAAAACTCCAAGCCTCACTACTTGATGCAGGGGTGTGTGATGTCTTCCGTGGCTTCAAAACCATCTCTCTAGGGTTCTTGATCATCCACCAATCACCAATTCTCCATCGCTCACACCAAACCCTATTCTAGGGTTTAAGAAAGGCTACTAGCCCTTGAGCCCCTATTAGGCCTCCTAACCCGAGAAAAATGGAATTCACTCTAAAACCCTCCAAAAGACCTGTGTTCTTTTCTTGGGATTCGTGGTACCCTTGCCCACACCTTGAAGATTTTTGGGGTTTGGAGCCTCCACTATCCGTACACAGGCGTAACCCACACTTTGCAAGATTTAGGGCTTTCTAGGCCATTTTCTGTCCATTCAGTGAACAGTCAGCTTACTTCAGTCTCCAAATGGATTGGTGAGATCTCTTGCTTCCTGCCAAGCCTTTGTAAGACCTCCTGCATCCACCACACACCTTGGTTTGCCAGGGAATTGACACCCCTGCAACGTTAGTGCTTCTTTTCCTCTGTCTTTCCTAACTGGGCACTGTCAAGCTCGCCTAGGAAAAGACTTTCACCATGCTTCCTTGACACCTACAAACTCCTAAACCTAAAATATTTACAGGCATGGAGCTTAGCCTCATTCCCCACAGACTATACATCAGGTATAGTGGAAAACAGAGATCTAAGACTCCATGATTAATAGCCTACTGGACTGATCAGCAATGGAGAGAAACAAAGCTAACTGAGCACAAAGCAAGAAAACGATAAAAGAACCTAACTACTGACCACACAAATCCTGAAAAACAATTTTTACACGTGCCACACACTGTTCAGTGCCTGGAACCCTCCATTAACACTCTAAAAGAACTATAAACCAGAAAATTACAAGAACTTCATTGTTTTTTTCATATCAATTGCAAACTCCAATGATATAGAACTTATCCAACCTCCATTCCAGTTCAAGGTCCACCTTTTAAAGGTTCATAAGTGGTTACATCTCCCCTTGGTCGGACATAACCACCACATTAGGCCAAAATTGCACAAATGCAACATTTTGGGCTTTATTTCCAAATCCTAGTGATTCCTAATGGAAACAAGTTGTGAAACTCATCCAATCTACCTAGAACTACTGATCAACCTTCCTTCTAACATATTCTAACACCTCTAACTCAAAACTAAATGGTCAACATGACCTTAAAGCATTAAAACACAAAATTTCATCCTAGGCTCACAAATTTGCCTAGTGCACCTCATGCTTCCTAGGTGCTCCTGCACCAAAATGCTCCTACAAGGATATTGTCTCATTCATCATAATCGAAAAAAAGCATATTTTAGAAGAAGGCCTTGCCTTTATCTAATGTCTCATGTAAATCTTGCAAGTGCTTCCAAATTTCCACAAAGCTTGTGCCTATCTAAACTTTTGGAAGCATTTCATTTGTCACTAATAACTTGATCAGCATGACTTCACCATCATGCTCATCAAACTTGTCTTGACCTTTACTCACAACCGCTGGTCAAGTATGAGTACCAAGGATGATCTTATCAAGGCATCTATACTTAAAGATCATAAGCATGTGTTGCTTCCACATGTTGTATTTTTTGCCAAAAAAGCACTAGCTGCCTTCCAATATGATGTTGGGTAATGAAGCCATCCCTCTCACAACTTGTAATCATGAAAAAAGAACAAACTTGTTAGACTTGAAATTTTGTAGGTCAAACCTCATTCAACCCTACACAACCACAATTTTACAAAAAAAAACGTCAAAAAAATGTTGAAGAAGCCCACAATGGTGTATAAAAACCTTAGGCGCTCATAAAATGTGTTGCAAACCCTAGGCGCTTAGAAAATTCCACGATTTTATCTAAAAATTGTCAAAAAATGCAAAGCCCGCAATTTTATGAAAAAATTGTCAAAAATATTAGAAAAACCATCGCGCTTTTCAGCCCTAGCGGTCATGAGTTTTACAAAACCACAAAAACAAGCATGATTTTAATTAAAATCACCAAAACATTGCATAATGTCGCTATTTTTATTTTTAAAAAATAAAAAAATTATAGAGATGCCCTAGCCAACGAGAGTCTTCTCCATGTAATGTCCCCTTCTGAGGCATGAGCCAAGATGAGGTTAATTAGCCTAATTATTCCCCCGGGCTAATTACGTAGTTATAGGGAATAATTTAATTTAATTAATTAATGTTATCTATCCCAGTATATCATAAGGAAATTGTTATTTAACTAAATTATAAAGTAACTAAAGTGACTATATTTATGAGATATTGAAAAGGTCACTTTATTATTATTCCCAAGTTTATTTAAATATTAAAGTGGGAATTTGAAAAGTTAGGGCAGACTTGCATACAAAAAAGGAAAAAGTGAAGTTCATTTGGATTATGCTTGGATATTCTTCTATTTTTGGGAATCTGGAGAGCTCTTGGAGTTGAAACCCTAGGACGAAACCCCTAAGGGTAACTGGTTTTGATGGTGCAACAATCCCATCCTAACCAGCTTGTTGGAAAAATTATTCAGGTTTCTCACATTGGGTTCTACAGAAAGAGTTTACGAAAATTTGTGAAGTCTCCTTTGGAGACATTTTCAAAGTTTATGGTGATCAAAAGATAAATGGAGGAATGACACATATTATAATATTGATATAACTTTGGAAATCATTGAAAGAGGCTATTATCTAAATGTTAATATTTTCCCAGGCCTAGTTGTATTCTTCCTTCCATTGTGGTCCTGGTGGTCTTTTGCAGTCAGCAAGGTCAACATTGGGAGTGGCATCAGTTTTGGAGGCTAGCGGCTAGAACCACACACCCTTGCGTCCTTTTTATGAGCCATTGTTCCTTCTTTGGGAGTTGCAATTCATTGCATAGCAGCAAGTTGGAAGTTAATAACTGGACTACGATAATTACTGTATGTATTAGTTTGCCATTAATGTTATTATCTGATAAACATTATTGAATGTTGGTTCCTAAAAATTTATACCAATTGCATATTTATACAAAATATATTCATTGTTAAGCTGCAAAAATCAATTATCTTGTATTTAAAAATGGTTGGAAGAAAGTTATTTTATAAATGTCTTGCATAAATCATATGATTATGTCCTATGAAACAACTGAAACGAACTCAGTACAATATAATGACAACTGTTTGACGAAATGCCTATGTGAATGAATTGAGAAAAGTGGAAAAAAATTGCATAAGAATTTAGCTTGGGACATTTCACTCCAACCGTGATTTTTTCACAAAAAATTGCTAACATGATTTGCAAAAAAACGACGCAATTTTTAGAGGGAAAAAATCTGCAATTTTTCGCAAAAGAGGTCATGATTTTCAACAAGCAAAATATCCAACATGATTTCTACAACAAGAAACCCTTGATGTCTTTGTAGATCATACTGTACCGTACAATGTCCTTTTGACATGTTTTATATCTCACCAACGATTCCTTGATTTGTCACTATTGACAACAATCCCTAAAACGATTCGTTGTCATGTATCTTGAGGCTCTAGCTAAGCTTTGATATCATATAATGAAAAAAATAAAACACAAAATGCTTACCAAGATATTCGATAATAACTAAGGAGCAAAAGTCTCCTTAAATAAGAATTACAAAAAATTTATCCGTAAAAGATAAAATCAACAACTGATAGAGCAAACGGATAAAAACTTAACTAAAAGAATAAAAGAATATTCCTAAATACTTAATTGGCATTATAAACTAAATATTACAATGTTACTTACTTAGCTCCACAAAGGAAAAGTATATGGCAACTAGTACCACCAATTGTGAATTTGGCTTTGTAAGTTACTTGCAAGATTATTTGACCAAGAGTTGGATCCCATAGTCATTTACTATGATAATTAGAGTTACGCCAAATTTTCAAAGAATCCAATGTTTCATGATAGATCCAAGCATATAGAGATTAGATATCATTTCATTTGAGTTAGGGTCCAAAAGGAAGTAGTATAGTAATTAGCTGATATTTTGACCAAGTCCTTAGCAAAAGGAAAGTGTGAAGTCTTCAAAGACAAACTTGGATTAGTGCAAAATTCCTTCCTTGCTAAGAGGGAGTATTGAGTTTTTAGTTTGGATAGGAACTTCCGCACAAGTTCAATGTGAAATTTGAAAAGAGTTGTGGTTCAAGTTATTCTATTTTGCATTTCTTTTAGTGAAAAAGTGAGTCTTTTATTTAGCTAAATAAGTCTAATAAAGTGTAGATATGCATTAGTAATTTAGACTATCTTCCATCTCGTCCTTATAAGTGATAAGGATATTTTTTGTGAATAACAATGATTTTTGGAATATTAGATTTTTAGCTGAATTAGTATAAAGATAGGAGTAAGGTAGAAGATTAATATTCAAAGAGTCTTTCAAAGGAATGAAAGACTAAGTTTTCGAAGGACTCAAAAACTGAATGTAACACACTAATACAACGTAGCACATGTTGTTGATTTCCATTTAGCTGTGATATGTACAATTGTGGAGGTTTCCTTGTAATTTTTTCAAAGGAATGAAAAACCTATTTGAAGGTGTAATTATCTGTGTATGCTTCTGCATTTGAAGTTTTCATTATTGTGTAATAGATGCAACGTTATTTAACATTAGGACATAATCATGAGGATTTGAAAATTTTCTTCATGGAAAAGGTTCAGAAATGTCAGGGAGTTTCCAGGACATTCCTATTTCAAATCAGATACAGCAAAACAGGGATCTGCTATGTCATTTCAAGCAACTTAGTTATGCTGCCCACAAGGCTCTGCAAAAAATTAACAAGGTAGCTTAGCCGTTGGACTTGTCAACCTCTTTCAACATACACAAAGTTCTACACATTTCCTCATTTATGACAGTTATTGGCCAGCAAATCCAAGTTCATTCAAAGCTTTTGGAACTGGAGGACAAAGAGAAGTTCAGACATCATGTTGGATAGATAAGCTCAACATATTCACAGCACAAAGATCATGGAGTTCTCATCAAGTGGTTGCATATGAATCGTTTTTGAAGGGGAAGGTTGTGTTACACAACTGCCCCTCCATTTTGCCATCTTCATCACGGGTGATTGGTTATTTAGTTTCTATCATGCAATGCATATAACCCTAAGTAATTAAGGTTAGTGGTAGTAGTAATTTAGAAAGTTATGAGCAAAGCTAACACACACTAAAGTAGATATGACAACATTAGCGAGGCTCCATGTAGGAGTCTTATTGTCATTAGTTAACACTAATGTCTTCATTTGAACCATTGTAACTGGAATTGGGCCCTCCAAGTGGATCACAATCCAAGGATCTCTACTTTCTCTCCATTCTTTGATGTCTCTCCTGCGTGCATTACTTGCATCTTTCTTTACTTTTAGTATTTTGCTCAAAAATGGCCAATTATACAAAGAAATATTCTTACACTACAACTCCTAGTTATAAAACATATTTCAAGAAGATTTAACAGTTTTGATAAATACTCGGTCAAGTCTATGATCTTTCATCTTTATTCACCCATTTTATTGAGGAAAAACTAGTACATGTGATGTTCATGCCCTAGACAAGCTAGTCCTATGACATAATTAAATGATATAATTAAATCCACCAACAGAAGTCATAGTCAAAACATATATGAATGTGATGGTTAAAGAGGTTTTGGTTTCTTAAAAAAACAAAGATTCAACCAGCGTTCCACGAAAAACGCGTTTCCCCCCCTTTTTTGCCGCGTTTCGGAGACGGGGATGTTTCCGGGATAGGGAAACAAGTACGTGATGTCTCCCGCCATCCCACCACCACCACCGGTGCTCCATCAGAGACGGGGAAACATCTCCGCGTCTCCCAAGGAGACGAGGAAACGTCTCCAAGTCTCCTTGGGAGACCCCTCCACGTCTCCATGCCTCCTTGGGAGACGCCTAGGCGTTTCTCGAGAGGCAAGGAGACGTCTCCCGTTGCACCACGTCAAATGCAAGAGAAAAAATTAAAATTTAAAAAAAAAAGTTGGATTTTTGGGGGTTGGGGGGTAACCCTAATTTGACCTTGTGGAATCTAGCAGTTCCAATGATGAGGAGTTTGTAGATGATTAGAGGCCTCCCTTCACTACATTTTGAGTTTTGACATTTTGGCATTTTGTCTTTTGTAATGCTATTGCTATTAGTATCTGTATTTACTATTTGGCATTTGCTACTCATTGTAATGATGAATCATGTAATCATCTTTATAGACTTTGTGATATCTCATATGACATCAGATATTCATATTTTCAATATAATAGAAATCTCCAATTTGACAATTTCATTTGTCAAATTTTATTTAGCAATTAGCATTCAAGAAATCTTCATATTTAGATTTAGTATTTCAAATTTTGCTATGTTCTAATTTTAGTATTTTACTAATTTCCTATAGTTTCATTTGAAATGTAATTCTTATACTGTTATACATCTTTTCAAAACTAGTTTTTCAAGTACTATAAGTATATGTATAACTATATCAGCACCACCACCCCCCCCACCTCCCGGCCCCACCCTCGCCGCCGTCCCCAAACTTAGGCCCTTTGTCCCCCCATCCCCGAAACACGTCCCCAACACCCATGGAACACTGGATTCAACCAGCCTGTCACCCGTAGTTCCTAGGACAAGAGAACAAAGGGTGATGGGACATGCTGGAAGATATTCTCCATATTTGGGGGGATGGAAATATAATCCAGCCTATATATAAAAATTAAAAAACTAAGAGCTAAGGATCAACCAACATCTGTCAGTCTTTTTATCAATCTCTGTAGCTTCTCATTTTTATGCTCTATTTTATTCTCTTGTCATGGTCTATACTCTATACCAGTAATTTTAGGTTGGAATGCTCTTATCATTTGTATTTTTGATGGGTCCCCAATAAATGGCCTGGTAGTTTTTGAAAGAATATCTGCAACTGCAATGCATAAATGTCATAGCTAAGTTTCATGTAAACAACATAAATACAAAAACTGAGTGCATGCCAATTTCCTCACGCATTCCTTTATAATATACTTTTCTAAGAGAATTATAACATAAATAAACTTTCAGGTGCACATTATTGATCTGGGTAGATTCTCCAAATACAACTCCAGCAATACTGCCAAGTCCATTCTCATACCCTGCACACAAAATCATGTTTTATGATCTGCAATACTGCCAAACCTCCAAATGTCAACAGTAATTCAAAGATCACGAATCCATTTACACTGCATACCACACATGCATTTCTAGTGGCATAGGGCAATCTGAACCAATTAGATCTGGCATCATCCAAGTGCACCCCAAACCTTATGATGCGGTCTTCACCACTGGCTTTGTCAGGGTTCCAAACACCTATAGAGTCATAAACCAAACTGCCTTCCACCTTAGAGGGACAGAGCCCCACATATGACTCAAAGGATGCCCCTCACCAAAACAAGAGACAAGGTATGGAGCCCCACTATGCACTACACTTTTTGCTGACCTGCCTAGAGCATCTATAAGATGTCATTATCATTTTGCCGTCTTTTCCTCCATGTGACTAGTATTTTAGTTAGACCATAGTTACTAAGAGACAGAAGTGCTCCTGGTACAGAGTTGGGGATGGGTACCGAATGACCTTCTTGTTGAAAATGAGATATATATATATATATATAGAAAAGGCATTGAGCCCCACTATGCACTACAATTTTTGCTGACCTGCCTAGAGCATCTATAGGATGTCATTATCATTTTGCCTTCTTTTCCTCCATGTGACTAGTATTTTAGTTAGACCATAGTTACTAAGAGACAGAAGTGCTCCTGGTACAGAATTGGTGATGGGTAGCGGATGACCTTTTTGTACAAAAAATACTAACATACAAAAAATGTTAAAAGAAAAACAAACATTTTAAAATACAAAAAATAAATGGCAATGAAAGATTTTAATGCTTGTGAATCATATTGAAATGCTGACAATTATAAATTGAAATTGGTATACCGTATAGTAGATACCAAATGTCAAAAAGCAAAAAGCATAAATGATATAGAAGAACCATATCTTGTGATTCATCCAATGGAAAATCATAAGACTCAAAGCCAAATCTTGTTATAGATATGTTGCCAATCTTTGGGTTGTCAACTACATTGCTCTCTAGGTACTCATCGCTCCTTAGATTTGGCTTAGTCATTGAAGATTTCAAGGGATTCAATTTGATCATGGTTGATGGGTTTACCATACCATGTGCACGAAGAATTTAGCAACTGGAAATGACCCTTGGAGATCATTCGATCTGTGATGATTTCTAAGTGATCTAATTGGAAGATACTGGCATGGTGCTTGGAGTACAATGGCTGCAATCCTTTGGAGATTTCTCACACAACTACCAACCTATGGAATCAGAATTAAAAAATTGAAAGAAAGGAAGTAGTTCCCAAGGGAATCCAACATGGAGCACTCCGAGTAATCATTGTTAAAAGGGTGGAAAGAAATTTCAAAAGAGGACAAGTAACTTGGGACGCCAACTACTTGATCACACCCAAAAAGTCATCCATGAGCACAAAGGATGCTCATCATATTGATGTATAAGTTGTGTTGGAAAAGCATAGCAAAGTTTTTCAAGATGCTCCCCAAGGACTACCACCTAACTGGAGTTCCAGCACATTATTGAGTTTGAAACAAGTGCAAAGACAATGATAACCACTCCTTATTGTCACCCTTGGATCCATAAGGAAGAGATCAAGAAGGTAATAAAGGAGCTTTTGGATATGGACCACATCAAACCTAGTTTTAGTCCATTTGCCTCTTTAGTAGTAACTAGTGAAGAAAAAGGATAGAACCATGAGGATGTGTGTCAACTATTGGGATTTAAATTAAAAAACACTCAAGAATAGGTATCCCATCCCCAAGATTGACAAACTAATAGATGAGCTACAAAAAGTTGTATACTTCTCAAAAATTTATTTACACTTGGAATATCATCAAATCTAGATGAGAGATGAAGATGTTCATCAGACTACTTTCAAGTGTCACCATGGACACTTCAAGTTTTTGGTCATGCCTTTGGCTTGACTAATGCCTTGACAACCTTCCAATTGTTCACAAACAAGGTATTTAGCAAGCAATTAAGAAAGTTTGTCTTCTTTTCCTTTGATGATATTTTGACATACAATAAAACTTAGGAGGAACACCTGAAGCAAATGGATGAAATCCTAAGTGTATTGAAGTAGAACTCATTTTTTTCCAAGCAATCAAAGAGTGAGTTTGGGCTTAATGATATTTTGAAATTGGGCCGTGTCATTGGTGAACAAAGGGTTCAAGTGGACCAACGAAAGATCCAAGCCATTCGAGATTGGCCACCCCCTAATAATGTGCCAAAATTGTAGCTACTACCGAAGGTTCATAAAAGGATTCTCCCAACCTGCAACACCACTCACAGATCTGACTAGGAAGTAAGCATTTATGTGGATAGATGCAACAAAGCAAATTTTCAATAAATTGAAAGAGGTAATGTGTTCATGTTCAATGCTTGTTGTTCCAAACTTTTCACTTCCTTTTGTATTGGAATGTGATGCATCTAGGGAAGGCATTGGAACTGTTTTGATGCAATAGCAACATCCCATTACTTTTGAAAGTAGAAAACTAACAAAAGAAAAAAAGAAAATTTCTATTTATAATAAGGAGATGCTATCAATCATGTGTGCCTTAGTAAATTTCAAACAATACTTAGTGTGTGGAAAGTTTGTGGTAAAGACAGATCACAATAGTCTCAAATAATTTCTTAATCAAAAAGACTTGAACAATAAACAACAAAAATGAGTAAGCAAATTATAGGCATATTATTTTGATATTGAACATGTGAAGGGTAAGCATAATGTAGTTGTTGATGCATTATCTCAAATGCCCACTTTATGTTCCATTTCTGATGTCTTTGTTGATTGGGTCACCGTCATCATATCTAAGTATGCCAAGAATGATTTCATTACTAGCCTTTTGGATGAAAGGATACACGATGACAGGTTAAGTGATGGGAGATCTGATTCTGCATAAAAGAAAGGATATGTTTGGTTCCCGAATCAAAGATGAAGGAAAAGATATGAAGAGCCATAAATGACACTTCATTGGCTGGGCATCCAAAATATTTCAAAACATACAAACAAATTAGAGAGAGATTCTCCTAGGAAGGAATAAAAAGGGATGTGCTCAAACATGTTAAGGAATGTCCATCTTGCCTATAGAACAAGGTTGAACAAGTCTATCTTGTAGGTCTACTTTAGCCCTTACCCATCCCTGAGTAGAAGTGGGAAAGTATATCTATGGACCTTATAACTAGGTTACCGAAGGTAAATGGTAAAGATAGCATTTTTGTTGTTGTAGACAAACTTTCTAAATATGCACATTTTTATGCCACATCCTCTTATTTCAAGGCTTCCCAAATAACTAATTTATTTTTCAAGGAAGCATTAAAAATACATGGTTTGCCCAAGAACATTGTTAGTGACAAGGACAATAGGTTATTGAATGACTTTTGACAAAAATTGCTTTGTTTGGTGAAAACGAAACTCGCGTCTAGCACAAGTTACCACCCCAAATGGATGGGCAAACTGAAATTGTCAACAAATAGATTGAAGGGTACCTCAAAAATTATGTGTCCTAAAAACAAACAACTTGGGTCAAGTGATTACATTTGGGAGAACATTGCTATAACACCTCCCACCGTATGTCTATAGGTATGTCACTTGTTATGACTTTGTATGGATATACTACTTTAACTTTTGCGGATCTTGCAATCAAAGAAAGAAAGGTACACAAAGCAATAGATATGATCAAGCATATTCAAAAGATATGGAAGTCTCTCAAGGGCCATCTTCAACATGCTCAAAACCAACAAAAGCTCTATATAGATCAAGAAGGTACCAAAAGAGTATTTGAAGTTGGAGATGTGGTTTACTCAAAACAACCCTATAGGTAGGCTTCACTGAAAAAGAAATAAGAAGAAACGTTTAAGTCCATATTTTATGGCCCCTATAAGATCATAAGAAAGGTGGGAGAGGTAGCCCATAAGCTAGAGCTACCAAAGAACAACAGAATTCACAACATCTTCCATATTTCTTCCCTTCAAAAAGCATCAAGGCATCATGTTGCACCTTCCAAAGAATTGCCACCTTTGGATGATGAAAGATAAAAGAAGCTATATTGAATACTTGGGAAAGAGAGTTGAGTAATAGAACCATTATCAAGTATATGATGCAATGGAAGGACTTGCCAAGAGAAGATGCTATATGGGAAAGAGCCAACATTTTGAAGCATTTAAACTTGAATTACTTGAGGGCAAGCAATTTCAGAGAGGGAGGACTGTTATGTCCCCTTTTCCCATAAGATTCCAAATTGATCCTTAAGCCTATTTTCCATTTCCCGTGAACTTGGGAAATAAATTAGGGAAGGATTTTATAATATTTAAGTGTGTTATAAGCACTTTAAGTGTTTTAAAATGGATGCTAGATTATTGGGCCCTTTTGTGTTATGTAATCAAATTTTATTTCTTTAAGTGGTGTCGGCCAACGAATTGTGAGTAGGGTTCTTTTGTAGGGAAAAGGAAAGAATTTGATGTTGTCTTTTGAAGGGAAAGTGAGCACTCTAGTGCCTATTTAATCTAAGTCAATGAAGATGGAAGCTTGTTTATTAATTCATTCCCTCAAATAGATTGGACATCCTGTTCATCTTTGACTAGAGATTGGAGAACAGAAACCCCTAATTTCTACAACTAGTTAGTGAACAAAAACCCTTAGCTAGCATTGTGCAATTCCACATGGATTGTGTTTGAGCTTCAACAATCTGCTATTTGGGCATCTTCTACAGCACCTATTTGTTTGGGTGAAAGGTGGCTCCCTTAGTGCCTAGGGTTTGTAATTCTAAGGTGGCTCCTTTAGCACCATTGCTGTAGATTTGCTACATTTTCAAATAATAAAATTTACTGCTGTTGTTTCCAGGAAGATCTGGTAATATTGAATTGATTGTAATTTGGAATCACACTGAATAAATAAGAGCAATCAGTTATTGTAGACTGTTGTGTTAATTCTCACATTTCTAAGGGGTTTTAATTCATTTCCGCATAGACTATTGAGGATAATATCTGTTGCAGTACATCTGATTTTGAAGTAAGCTCCAAACATTTGTGCTGAATGGAGTTAATTCAATTAGCTTTCACATAATATTCCTATCTAGGATATTGCGGCATGCAATACACAAAATTTGTTTCACTCTTGTGTTTCAGTTCCTATTATCTTTCTTATTCATCACTTTCAGAATATTATCATTTTAAAATCTTGTTTAATATTACTTATGCATATAACACATCCAAGTTTTATTAATTTAAAGAGTTGATCCCAGCATATTTGATAGGATCCAAATCATTTATCAGTCAAAATATTCTTTAACATTTAGTCTTTAATAATTAATCATTGTAGATCAGGAGAATTGTCATGTTTCTGGAAACATTGTGATAGCCATATACATAAATGCACTCCTTCCTGAAAGAGATGTGCAATAAAGACATTATGGGGCTGCTCTATGTTGAGATACCTAACATATAGTTGTTTTTCCAATAAGCAATACTGGTGGTAAAATATGAGAAATGGAATAAGGTCAAACAAACCAGGATTTGAAAGATCGCATTTTAACACTCCAGATACTCCCAACATGGATGGATCTATAACAAGAGATCCCTGGATCAAAAAAAAATAGCATCAATTTCACTCCATATATTTAGTAATTCATCCTTGACCCTGAAAAGAAATGCAAAAACATCTTTATACCATCACTAATATAAGTTGATACCATCAAACTAGCTATATCAAAGAAACCAAATGCGCATCCAAAAAGATAAACCTGTGAATTCCCAGGAATTGGTTGACGCCAAACTTGACCTTGTTGGGCCGGTCCACTAACATTTGCGGCAGTATTCTGAAACAATGACCTGTCCAATTCCAAAGCAATAAATTTTTTAAAAAGAATTGCATATGGCTGAAAAAAAGCTTTTAAATATGTTGCAAATTTCTGACTCTATGTCCCAAGTCCCTGTCTGTTGCAAAAAATCCAACATTTAACTAAAAGTCTAAAACCTACCCAGAAGGTTGCGCTGCAATGGATGCAGCTTTATGGAGAACAGCATTGCTGCAATCCAGGAAGTGTGCCGGAGATTCTCCAACTCTCTGTTCTCACAAACATTTCCAACATCAGGTCCTAGAAAAGTTAGCATAATTATTTTCTGTTAAAAATCCAAAAGAAAAAATTATCGATTTTTTATAAGCATACAAGCAAAAAAATAATTTATAAAGGGAAGTTTACAAAAGTTGCAGGCATAGACAAGTCTGCCATTTCTACAACAGCAAAGAACAGACTAGATGATGGCTTTAAAAAACAATAAGATACCTTTCATATGATACAACTCCTTACTTTTTGTGACAGTTACATTCCCTAGAGGCTCTGGTTTAGGAAAAACTTGGGCTATTTTAGTCTTGAACTTGGGCATATCCATGCCATCTCAGAAGACTTTTAAGAAAAACACTAAAAGAAAGTAGAGCTTCCTAAGGAATATGCCTTTCAATGACTCCATTTAGCCAAACAAGCTGAAAAACAGTATCATATTCTGACCTTAGACTTAACATTTTCTTTACTTTGTCAACCTCTCTGTGGTAGGCATCTAGGACAAGCATAGCAAGAACTAAAATCACTTTCAAGAAACAGTTTTTGATTCCTCCATCTAGGAAAAGAAGCAGAATAGCTCCTACCATTTTTGCAGGGACCCTTACATAGAACATAAAATGAGTAGTAGCCTATACTGAAGACTTGGTATTTTCATGGGAGGTCTTCCAACCACTACAGCTTGTGTTAGAATAATATTTCTTTATACTGTTAACGGTCAATAATGTAATTAGTTAGTTTAGACATCTTAAATGTCTTCTGTAATGAGTAGGTAGAGGTTGGTATACATCTTAAATGTCTACAGTTGTAGTTAGCTGAAGTAGCTAGACTCATTAATGTTTTCAATGCTATGCCAGTGCTAGATATATTGTAATCTTTCCTTCTTGTTAATGAAAGCAAGTAAGCAATTACTTGTTCACTTCATGAACATGGTATCAAAGCACAAGTGAAAAAAAAATTGGTCTTCTAAAATTTCGAAAGAAATTTTTAAAGCTTTTGAAGATCATTTTTTTTTTTTGGTTTTTATGCTCTAAAAATCGTGGATTTTTTGTAAGGAAAAATTGAGGGTATTTTGTTTGAATTTTTTCATGAGTATTTTCTCATATAAAATTTGACCCTCCTATTGTTGAATCTGGGCGCCGTTTTTGAGCACGAATCTGTGTTTAAAATCGCGTTTTCTCCTGGGCCCGATCTAAAGACTTCTTGAATGTGTTTTTCTCTGGTCTGCAACCCGTTTCTGGAGCATGAATTTGTCTTCTTTTGGCCGCGATTTCCAGACCTTGAGGTCACACGTTTCTGGTTTATGGCCGCGACTTCTACACAATAAATTCCTTCTTCCTAGGAATGTTTAACAATCTCCTCAAGCCGCATTTTTTCGTGGCATTTGGGTGCGATTTTGCATTCTTAATGGTCGCGTCTTCTGTCAAACCCTAGTAGCGATTACTTCCTATTTTTTGGCACAATTTTTATCTGAACCTTTAGCCGCGTTTTTCACCTGCATCTAGACGCAATTTTTTTGTCCTATTTCTAGCCGCGGATTTCAATTATATTTTGCTCGCGTTTTGGCCTCCATGCTAGACGCATTTCATGCCCTAGCTTAGCCACTGTTGGATGCGATTTTCTGCCCATATTTTCCAAGTTTTCTTTAAAAATCGTGGCCATTTTCTGTATTTTTTTGCAGTCGACTAGGGTTTTGTGATTATCTCCTTTGTTTCCAATAGAAGGATTATTCTGATTACAGATTCCTTGTGGATTTTTCGAGATCTCAACTGGGTTGTCTTCAATTTTTTCTAGGTGTCTCGAAGTTCGTGCCTCAAAATTTGTGCACATGGGTGCTGCTGAAATTTTTTGGGTATTCTTCAAATTTTCTAGGTTTTGTCTTAAAAACTCTACATTGGTTTTATACCTCAAAATCCGTGCTAGGGTTTCGATTTTTACCTTGGAATTTATCCTACAAAACTTGTTTTTGTTTTCAATGCAATGGTTTTTGTGCCTTCACCAGTTTGACCTCGAGGTACATGATGGCATCTCTGACAAATATAATGCTCGAAAGCAACCGGAAGTTCAATGGGAAGAATTACAACACCTAGAAGCAGCGCATGCTTACGATCTTTGAATATCGTTGCCTCAATTAGGTCATTTTGGAGAACTCAACTCGTCCCACTGTAGCCCAAAAGGACCAGGACAAATGGGATGAACACAACCGGGAAGCCGTCATGCTCATCAAACTCTCAGTCACAGATGAGCAACTACCTCAGGTACCGTTTGGCAAAACTGCTACAGAAATCTGGGATCATTTGAAAGCCCTTCATGAAGCCTCTGACAAGAGCAGAGCGTTCTTTCTCAAGCACATGCTCTTTTCCATCATGATGGATGAGAAAATGTCCTTACAGGAACATCTGACAAAGATTAAGGACATTCGTGATCAATTGGAGGCAATTGGTCGAACCATAGTTGCAAGACTCGCCAAAAACTCGGCGAGTTTACAAAAACTAGCGAGTTTTTTGGCTGGCGAGTTTTCCAGGGAATTGTACGCCAAAAAAACTCGCCATACTTTTGGCGAGTTTTTCCAAAAAGTACAGAGAGTTTTTGAAAAAAACTCGCGCGATCTGGAAAATGCCCAGGTAGCCAGCTAAAAAGGCATTTTGAGTTATTTTTTTCATTCATTTGCGTGCTCTGCTTCAAAAAAACACTAAAATGATGTGTTCCATGAAGGTTTGTGTGGCTTTGATGGTCTTAATTTGTGTTTTATTGTTAATGCAAAATGATGTACACCATGAAGGTTTGTGTGGTTTTGGAGGTCTTAATTTGGGCTTGGCGGCGGGGGCTCCGCCCCTCGACCGATGCTGCCCCCCCGACCAAACCCAGCGTTGCCCCAGACCCCCAAACCCCCGCAAGGGGCACTACCCCTTGACCCCACTAAGGGCGTTGTCCCTCAAACCCATTGGGGGCATTGCCCACAAACTCCCATTGAATTCATTTGATTTTCTAGGTATTCTCCTCTAGTTACCTTCAATTTTACAAAAACAATTTGCTATTTTCATTTTGTTTCAGACTATCAGTATTAGTGTATTGAGCATTCCCAAACCCATTAGGGGCATTGCCCACAAACTCCCATTGAATTCATTTGATTTTCTATGTACTCTCCACTAGTTACCTTCAATTTTACAAAAACAATTTGCTATTTTCATTTTGTTTCAGACTATCAGTATCAGTGTATTGAGCATTCCACATGAGGATGCGATTTTGTATCTAATTTTCTTTCAAATCAATCAAATATAACTAGACTCAGCTTGTTTCTTCTATGTACTCATTTTATTGACTCATTGGATGCATCTTATCAATAAATTTTGCAAAAAAAATGCGTTTATAATGAAGTTTAAGCAATTTTTTAAGTTGCCGAGTTTTTTGCCGAATTTTTTCCGAGTTTTTTTCGTACCGTATTTTCTAGGCTTGGCGAGTTTTTGCAATTGGCGAGTTTTTCAACTATGGGTCGAACAATGGAAGAAGAGGGCATGGTCCTCATTACTTTGAAGAGTTTTCCAAAATCTTATGAGCATTTCATTGAAACGCTCAATATTACTTCAACAAATGTTGATTTGAAGTTTCCAGACTTGTGTAACAAGCTTCTACAACAGGATCATTGGAGACAATAGTTTGGGAACAGTACCAGTTCCACCGCCACAGAGCAAGCGTTCTTTGCCAAATCTTCTGCTAAGAACAAAGGGAAGGCTCAATCTTCTCAACCGAAAGGCTCTATTTCTTCTCAGGATAGCAAGAAGAACAACGTTCAGTGCAATTATTGCCATAAATATGGTCACATGAAGGCTGACTGTCGAATTCGGTTGGCTTCTAAACAAAAGAAGTAGGGAGGATCTCAACAAAAGGCAAATGTCGCAAAGCACTCTGAGCAGAAAGAATCTGCATTCTATGCTTTTATGGCCAAAAGAATAGCAAATCCAATACAATCTTTTTCCTGGTATATTGATTGTGGGGCTTCGCAGCATTTTACTCATCGTCGGGATTGATTCACAAAATTCAAACCATTCTCTGATTCTATCATTTTTGGAGGAGGCGAAGAGTACACAGTTGTTGGTAAGGGCACTGTCCAAATTCACTTAGGAGGAAGAAATTTAATCTTTCTTGATGTCTACTATGTTCCAAGCATGGAACATAATCTTCTCTCCGTCAAGCAGATCATGAGGCATTCTCCCCAGTTGGATGTTGTTTTCAGTTCATCCACCTACAGCATTGTTGATAGGGAAACTCGTACTACAATCACTATGGGACTATCTCTCTCAACTGTCTCGGGAGGGTTTGGTTGCTGGTCTACCTGAGATCCAAACTCAAAATCATGGAGTTTTTGGAGCCTGTCAAGCTCGGAAGCAGCATCGGACACCATTCTTAGATGGTGATTCTTGGCGAGCCTCCAAGGTACTTCAATTGGTTCACGTTGATGTACGTGGACCAATGAACACTCCATCTGTTACTAGGTCCAGGTACTTTTTATTATTTGTTGATGATTTCAGAAGAAAAATGTGGGTGTATTTTTTGAAAAATAAATCAGATGTGTTCAGTACATTTCAGCAATATAAGGCCTTAGTTTAAGTTCTCAAATTGTCACTGTAAGGTCAGATAATGGGAGGGAGTTTTGTTCAGCTGACTTCTCTACTTTTTGTGCTACACACGACATTAAACGCCAACTCACCATACCATACACCCCTCAGCAAAATGGTGTTGTTGAACGTCGAAATTGCACCATTACTGAAATGGCTCATTCTATGATGGAGTATCGTAATGTCCCCAAGAAATACTGGGTTGAAGCAATTTATACTGCAGTCTACTTCCCAAATCGGTCACCTACACAGGCCGTTAAGAAGATGACTCTTGAAGAAGCCTGGTCAGGACGTAAGCCTAAGGTGGGCCATCTGAAAGTCTTTGGTTCTACAGCTCATGTTTGGATTCCAGAAGCCAAGCGTACCAAGTTGGACTCCAAGAGCCAGCAACTTATGTTTACTAGTTACAGCGACAATCACAAGTCATACAAGTTGATTGATGTGGAGATAGATCGTCTCATATTCAGTCGTGATGTTGTGATTGATGAGACTACTGGTCCATTTCTTCCTACTACCAATCCTGAGGATCAACCTATGAAGGCTTCTAATGAGGGTGTTCGTCTTCCACTTGGTTCCCCTGATGGGAGATGGGAGGGCTTCAAAGCATTCTGACTCTGAAGATGAGGAGTCTACCAGTCATGATCTAGCACCACCTGATTTTCCTCAGGACTCACATCCAGATGACTTTGTTCCAGAAATCCCACGAGATGCCGTTTCTCCTATTTCAGATGTTGGTACTTCTACTCGTCGGCCTAAGTGGTGCTCAAGACTATTGGAGATCTTCATGATGATGAACTCATTGAGGGCAAATCAGCTCGCAAAAAGAGAAAGCAGCAAAACACAGTCAATTTTGCTCTTATGGCCAACATCCACAGCATCTATGAGCCTCAGACATATTCAGAGGCTAAAGGAATTCCAGAGTGGGAAAAGGCTATGGAGACAAAATACCATAGTCTTCTGAAGAATCACACTTGGGTTCTTTCTAATCTTCCTCCTGGGAAGAAACCTATCAGCTACAAATGGGTTTATAAGGTCAAGTATCATGCAAATGGTACTTTGGATAAATACAAGGCCAGATTAGTAGCTCGGGGATTTACACAGCGGGAGGGCATTGACTATGAGGAGACTTTTGCTCCTACTACCAAGATGAGCACAATTCGTCTTCTTCTCACTATTGCAGCCCAGTTTGGATGTACGGTTCATCAAATGGATGTCAAGAGTGCCTTTCTTAACGGTGAGTTGCAAGAAGTCTACATGACACAACCTCCTGGTTTCAAGGTTGTTGGCAAAGAACATCAGGTATGTAGCCTCATGAAAGCACTTTATGGACTAAAACAGGCTCCTCGTGCATGGTACATCAAGATTGATCAGTACTTGGTTGATCATGGTTTTCAACGCAGCCCTTCTGACTCTAATTTGTATGTCAAGCACTCTGCTGATGATATTTTGTTTCTTGTTGTCTATGTTGATGACTTTATCATTACTGGCAGTTCAACACATTTGATTGCAGCAATCAAACAGGATTTGTGTCAGGCTTTTGACATGACAGATTTGGGGCTTCTCCATTATTGTTTGGGTATTGAGGTTTGGCAGACCGCTGGTAGCACTTTTATCTCTCAGTCTAAATATGCCAGAAGTCTACTTGACAAATTTTGGATGCAGGATTGCAAACCTGCCTCCACACCTATGGAGAAGGGCCTAAAGTTATCAGCGAAATCTGATTCACCTGCAGTAAATGAGACAACTTTCAGAAAACTAGTGGTCAATCTCGTCTACCTCACTGCCACTAGACCTGATATCAATTTTGCCGTGAGCTACATTTCTCACTTCATGACAGCTCCAAAAGTTGATCATTGGGTTGCAGCAAAGCGGGTGTTGAGATATGTGAAGGGTACTTTAGATTATGGCATTTTGTATGGCAGCTGCAAGACTCCCAAGCTGATTGGTTATACAGACTCAAATTGGGTAGGTTTAGTGGATGACATAAAATCTACTTTTGGGCATGTATTCAATTTGGGTACAGGTGTTGTAACATGGACCAACAAGAAGCAACAGGCAGTGGCTCTTTCCTCGACTGAAGCAGAATATCGAGGAACAGTTAAGGCGGCATGTGAGGCATTTTGGCTCTACAAGATGCTTTCTGACATGTACATGTCACAAGCAAGACCTTCTCCCTTGTACACAATCAAGGGGTGCTCAAACTAGCCAAAAATCTAGTCTTCCATGAACATACCAAGCATGTCGAGCTTCATTGTCACTACATCCGCAAGCTGGTAGAAGACGGATTAGTTCAGCTACAGTATGTTCCGACAGTGGATCAGACTGCCGATATTCTCACCAAGTCTCTGAGCCCAGATAAGTTTGTCAAATTCAAGGGGCAACTTGGTGTTGTTGATAGATTGACCATTAAGGGAGGGTGTTAGAATAATATTTCTTTATACTGTTAATGGTCAATAATGTAATTAGTTAGTTTAGACATCTTAAATGTCTTCTGTAATGCATAGGTAGAGGTTGGTAGACATCTTAAATGTCTACAGTTGTAGTTAGCTGAAGTATCTAGACTCATTAATGTTTTAAGTGCTATGCCACTGCTATATATTGTAATCTTTCCTTCTTGCTAATGAAAGCAAGTAAGCAATTACCAGTTCACTTCACGAACAGCTTGAACCTAATCTATTACAGACTTAAAACACAGACATGAACAAGTACACCAATTTCTAATGACTGAAACCATAAACTTGAAAATAGAGGAATCTGTGAAGGGAGGACTGCAGATATTTAATCTTCGCCTGGACAAAGCTTTTGATGTTCTGGAATTAGGTTGCTATTTGACTCGGGAATTCCAGGCTCCCTTTACTTCTCACTTTTCTGTATGTTACCAAAAATAATGCACTTTGACCGAATAATGCACCTCCACTAAAAATGCTTAAAAGCTATCTATCTCTAAATCCAAAAATATACAGACAGAAAGATATCAGATTTCAATAACCTTCAGAGCAGACTCCTCAAACCCATCTCTTTGGTGTGACTGTTTCAAGCGCTGTTCATAAAGTTTGGTTGTCATAGCATTAACTGTTGATTGTCCTATCCGGTTTTCAGGATTGATTGAGTTAGCAGCACCATTAATAGAAGGATGACTCATGTTCCTCCTTAACTGAGCAAAAATTTGCTGCTCTTGCTGCGGGTTTGGTTGCTGTTGCTGTGTCCATTGCCTTTCCTGTTGCTCATGCTGTATCTGCAGCTCCCTAGCTTTTGTTTGTTGTATCTGTAAGATCACCACAAATATGCACATGCAGACAACTCCAAATGTAATTCAAAACAGAATTGGTAAAATTCACAGTGAGTTCTAATGATTTATCAAACTAACAATCTCGTCTTAGTGTCAGTCATGTAATGTTAACATTGACAAAAGTGAGAAACCTTCACCTCTATATATGAAGCTGCCTTCTCAGAATGTTTCTCATTTGTTCGTGAGATGAAAATATCCCAAAACACAGACCACCACTCGAACAAAAAGCCTCCAGGTGCATCAATTGCTGCTATCCAATTCACTGACTTGTAAATAGAGCTTATTATTGTAATTTAATAGAACACAAAAATACTGAACTACATAACATGCAAGCCAAACCAGATGGTAACATGCAAATTAAAAACTATTAAAACAAGGAAAAGAGGACCATGATGCAACCACAAATGAGGTTCTATGGCATGGTCCAAATTGGTTATCCTGTGAAAATGCTCAATCTTACTGCCACTCACATCCGGTGGCAATCAGTAAATTTTTAAGAGGAAGGAAGAGCACATTTTAATTGGAAACTTGAACATAAACATATACAGTGAAAAAACATGGAAAATACTATCCAAAGCCAATAAGCGATATACATTTCAAAACAAGTAAAACTAGCATGGATAAATCTCAAACAACAAGGAATATTTATGAGCCAATTGAAAAGCATGCAATTGCTTCCCATGCATAGATAAAGAAGAGTATACAAAGTACACAGTGCAGAAAAATCCTAATCAAGCAAAAAGGAATGCATATAAGTTTTAACAGCAATGTTATTACACAATTGTAGAACATAATGTGCATATAAACAATATAGTAATATAACAGAAAAGAGGCAACTATTTTTTAAAGACTGTATCATATATATACAGTATCTATAGAATTATTACTAAGAAAAAAATTTATGACCCGGATTCCAAAATCTTAGAAACATTATAAGATGCAGTCATTCTTAAACCAAATCATACATATTGAATGCTTCTATTTGTGAATAACTACCTTGCAATTCAAATACAAGAGCAGAGAATAGAATGCATATATCCTCCAGAAAATTGAAATAAATACAAATTTTACCTTTAATATTATAAGATAAATCCCCAAGTAAACTGGCAAGTATATTATAGAGACACATTATAAATGGGGATCATACAAGAAACTCAGATTGCTTTCCCTAAATAAACAAGGTTATTTTTAATTGGAACCAAGTATATTATATATAGATACAGAAAAAGGAACAAACATAAAGTATATTCAGTACAGCTGAAATGAATGAGGGTATTCTTTCTTTGTTGAAACAAGATGCATGGAAGTGCAATATAAAATATAGTGATTGAGAGCTAGCTATTCAATCGGGAATTTCTTACCAACTGGCTCTGTACAAACTTTCCCCTCTGACATGAAGGTCTTGGCCGACGTATGGAGACCTCTTTTGACAAGATAGTCATGAATGTACACATCCAACCTAATCGTGAACAAAAAGGAAACAAGAAATTAGAACATTAACCTGAAACTAAAATCTCAATAAGCTCTCATCTGTAATACATATATTATTATATATATGTGGTTCAATATCAACAACAAAATAAATAGTAATTAACATCAATACTCTTTTATTCACAATTCTGCATTATGGAAAGGCTGATGCCACACTCAACTCAACTTTCTCTACTCTTCCCATAGATGTGCATTAATTGCACCCATAGTGAATCCCCGTATATTAGACCTCTCTCAACTTTAGGCATCATCTCTCATGATGCCTACAATCAACCATATCGGTAGTTAGAATGTAGAACTTTATACTATTCCTTAAATCTTCCAAAATTAATAAACAGACCCCTGGGCATTTACATTTAACTCTAATTTGTAGGGTAAGATCATGTCATCAATGTACACGACAATATTTAATACAGGCTAGTCCTATACAATTATTTGCATCATGAGCTTGTTAAGTACTATTTGTAAGTTGGGCAGGAATTAATTTGAAGAAACTGTGTGTTACTAAAGATATTTATTAAGGCATTCCTAGCTTCCTTGTGTATGATGACTGCATATAACTTGTAGTGGTACAGGGAAGAGACCTTATAGATCTATGAAAAATATTCTCATAGCTTGTTTCTATGTTCATTTGTGGTGGATGGTCTGTTTATGGAAATGATACCTATATTTCTCATGCCATTGACTCCATGTTTCATTACCAGCCATGTGAAACACATATTGTATCATCATCACAACTCCATCATTACAGCTAGTCTAAGAAATGGAAAATTTTGATTAAAAAAATGGTGAAAATTTGTGACAATCATCTATGAGCCAATCTAAGATTGTGTTGCTTCAATTTATACATTTCACGTTTGTGAAAAAAATAATTAAGTTGTATGATTTTTCATGTAAAGCTAGACGAAAGACACTGTACGCCTATTCTGATTGAGCAAGGATGATTTAGGACTAAAAAAGAAAGGGTGAACATAGAGGGATTTAGGTTAACATAAGAGTGTTATTAAAATAGAGCCCTATGTGAACAGAAATATTACCTCATGTTATCAGATGTGTTGTGGTTACATGCCAAAAGTTTTAAATTTTAGATTTTTTATTGTACTTGTACTTCCAAAGGAAGAATCATATTGGAGTAATATTATATCATATTCTCCGGTCTCTTGTTACTTATGTATTCTGTCAAGCATATCATTTAGCTTCATTGTTGTTTGTAAAATTATTTTATCTAAAACTGGAAATTCAGGACGTGGCCATTAACAATAGTTCCTATGTTTGACTAATAAAGGTCATTTTCAACAGACATTACCCATTTAAGACTTTAGGAGAAATTAGATTACAATAGCATCTTGAGAAATTCTTAAAGAAGCTTAGTGAAATCTTTAAAGCAAATCATATAGCCAATTTTAAGAAGAGAATAAAATAAAATGATGTAATTGAAATTGATTCAGGAATCTTTCCCACTTGCCAATAAAGTAAAATACGTTGAATTCAATTTCAAAAAAAGTGGAGGAGAACCATCAAACTTGTAAATATGCATGGCCCAAGGAGGATCCAAACCTGAAAGAACATAAAAAGGGGCCAACAGTTCCAACAGAAGCAATCACCATGAGAGCAAAGGCATTAGGAGCACAAACTAAGCTGTTAGGGAAGAATATCAGACCCTGGTATATGGAATTTTTGCTAGCAGCATTATCAGATTTCTTATAAGAATGGTATAAGATCTGAATCAATACCATATCTAATCTTATTCAGCTGTATCTGCACATTGGTCCTTAAACGTACCCCCAGAGAGACTGTACTATATTCCCACTAAAATTTAGATCATATGCATTCCAGCAGATCGGATTGCCAATGGCATCTAAAGTCTTCACTAAATGCAATTGGGTATGGTCAAGCAAAGAGTTCCCACAGGCCTCTGTATTAAAACTTGGTTTAGTTTAGTATTGAAAATCCAGAGCAAAACACAATATACAGGCTACATCATTTAGCTGTTAAGAGCTGATTCATTTCCATAACTTGGCTTTGACAAGCATAAATTACAATAAACTATAACTGATTAATGATCATAACTTGTCTTTGACAAGTCGCAATAAAGTTATCTAATTATCAATTGAGACATTGTCCATATATTTAGAAACTAGACTTGTGAGGTTTTGACAAGAATAGACTACAATGGATTTTTCTAATTATTGCTAGAGGTTTTTCCAGTATATCTATAAACTATGATTTGTGAACACTGGCCAATAAGCTTCATGATTAACCAGTACATTTGGAGTAGAAATGCTATGCCTTGTTTTGTACTGTATGGATTGTTGAAACAAAATATAATGAAGTGTCACACAACATTTAGGCAAATTCAGCAACAATATTTCTGAAAAGAGAGAATCTGGTGCTTCAAGAAAAGCATAAAGAAGCCTTGGTTTTGGTGAAAATTCTTGTCAGGTTACCATAAACAGCCTTAGCAGCAAGACACCAACTGGTGAGGTCTAACAATAAATGGCCAACTCAAACTTGACAAAAGAATCTACTCTCCAAATGAGGTCTTTCGAGTGGAAATGAGGTCCTTCCTTTTCTGTTTTCTCACAAGGAAGGCTCATTGTACATTGAGTGTATTACCAGTGAGTTTATGAGAATTGAATTTTGGCAATGTCAATAAACCAAAGAAAATGAAATTATCTAAACAAACTCAGCCAAAACCAAGCAAAAGACTCGGCTACTTAAAAGGAGAGCATCGTTTTCTGTTTCTATAGAGAAGTGAATATAATTCTCAAACTCAAAGTGCCTTGCTAAAATCCACAGCCATCTGAACTCAAAGAAAGTTCGAAAGACAATCCATTTTGGATCACTAATTACTCAGAATAAAGAATCTTATCACTATGACTAGCTCAGAGAGTCTCACGACTATGACACTGCCAAAACTTGTCAAACCTAGGAGACAAAATCCCTTTTGGCTCTCTTGGGTCACCCCAAGTACACAATTTTATGACTTGAAGACAACTGCTTAACATCATTTTATAAACTCTAATATTTAAGAATAAACCTAATTGATACAACCAAAACCCACACGGAAGTATTAAAGCCCAATGTTATCAATACATCTAAGTACTTTTAAGACAGCCAATAAACCTCAGCAACTTCCAGAAATTCCCAATATTGATGCTATTTATCTGTCGTACTCAATAGTTCTTACAATCAACCAGAAACCCATAATATTTGAAGTATGCAACAGTATAGTAATCTGTAGCTCTCCATGTTTCTATTTTTCAAGTAGACTAGCAGTAATTGCAAGCACTGGCCAATTATTCGCAGAAGTTGTAAGCATTAATCCAATATTTAACAATATCTCTACATGCTAATCAATAATCCCGGCAATGATTCAACATAGAGTAACTTCTATAATCTTCAACATAAAGCACTAGCGATTTTCAATAAAAGTAATAAATATCAATATTTTTCAAAATCAAGATGTTAAATCTCAACAGCTTGCAACATTAAGTATTAAGTGGTGGAAAACTAAATTACATTTTATCAGCTTCCCACTTAGCTTGTCCCATTATTCTTCGGTAAAAACTGCAACCAAAAAACAAACAGTAAACTCCTTATATTAATTAAAATAACGAGCAAACCCGACTTAGTAACAAATCAGACTAAACAAGCTAAACTGTAGCCAAACACTTGGTGTTCCCAATCATCCAGGCTCGGAAATGCCTAAAAAATCTCCAAATTCATCAAAACAAGCTCTAAGACCTCCAAAATCATCATAACAAGCTCTAAAACCTCCAAAATCATCAAAAGAAAACTGAAAAACCTCCGAATTTGTCCAAACAGTGCTTAAAAAGTTAAAACCCTGCAAATTCATCGAAAACGAAGTTCACAAGCGTACCAATTAATCAAAACTAAACTCAGAAACCTACGAATTCAACAAACTGAAGCTCCAAGACCTTCAAAATCATCCAAGAAAAGCTCCAAAATCAACCAAACATTCGTAAGAAACCCTCTAAGTTAATATAAAGGAGGCTCAAAAATATCTAATTCATCCAAAATGACTCAGAAGCTTTGAAATCATCAAAATAAAGCTCATCAACCTCCATTCTAATATCCTAACAAATATCCATCAAAATGATGTTCAAGAAGCTTCAAAACGGTAGAAATACAGCGTATAAACCAAACCAATCACTAAATAAACCACAAGAAACTCCAGATTCGTGCAAATGGAGCTAAAAAACCTCAAAATTCACCAAAGAAACTTCAAAACTCTCTAAATTCTTCCAAACAAGGCTTAGAAAACCTCCTTATTCACTAAACATTCTAAAAAACTCCAAAATCGTCTACATGATTATCCAACAGCCTCAAAATCACCGAACAAATCGCCACAAAGTCCACATTCATCCGAATACACCTCAAAGACACCCCAAATATCCAAACTAATCTCGAAACCCTCCAAAATTTATCTAAAAGAAGCTCAAAAACAACATTCAAAAACAAAAAAAAACTCAAAATCTTCCATATTCATCCACACAAAGCTCAAGAAACTCGAAACTCACCAAACAAACCTTTTAAGTCTCCAAGTTCATCCAACTAAGGCTCAAAAAACCTGCAAATTCATCAAAACGGAGCTCTAAAACTCTTTAAAACTATCGGAAGAAATATCAAAAGACCTCAAAAATCAGCAAGCAAGACTGAAATACCTCAACATTCACCAAATAAGCTTCAGAATCCTTCAAATCCTCCCAGTGAAAACTATCGGGCATTCAAACTCATCAAATAGGAACTTAAAAACCTTCAAAATCCATCCCAACAAAGCTCAAAAAGCTCTGAACTCTTACAAACGGAGCTCAAGATTTTCCAAATTAAGCAAAACATCTAAAATCCTTCAAATTCATCGAGATAAGCTAAAAAATACACTAAATTCATTCAAACAAAGTTCAAAATCCTTCAAATTCATCAATATAAACTAAAGAACCCACCAAAACCATCAAAAAGTTGCAAAATCCTCCAAATTCGACAACTCAAAGTTCAAATTCGCCGTAAAAGTTACCTTCTCGTAATTGAAATTGTATGAAACAGCCGCCAATTGTTAAGACAGCTAAAACAAAAAACATCTGAGAAACGTAACGATACGCACGGGAATAAATCTTTTTACCTCCTAATTTTACCGCAACCTCCCTTTAAACGGCGGCAAAGTAGTTAAAAAAAGACCGCCGCTGTCGTAGACAAATTCCTTTAAATAAAACATAAAGTGTCACAAGATTATATTAAATTTAATTTTAGGTTCGCGCCACCGCCTCGGGCTCGGAATCCGAGCCAAGAATTACCGCAGCTTCGGGGGTAATGGACGGTGCAGATTGCTCTTCTACAGTACTCTCAACCAATAAGATGCTCGTTCTGTAGGTTTGGCCACCGCCTGAGATTCTGCCGCGTATGAGCTCTGAGGTACGGTGCCGAAGCTCAGGCTCGGAAAAACTTAGAACAAGTCATGGTCGTAATGGGGTCGAACGCGGGTCCACCGCGCGCGTGGGTCCCGCGGAGACGTGGAGAGCCAGATGGCCGTACACGTGGCCACGTTGTGACCCCAAGATATGCGCTAGGTTTGTCTTTGCCAGGGTTCGTTGCAGATTTTTTTGTAAAGTAATATTAAAAGATTTTTTTTATAAAGTAATATTAAACTATGATGATGACTTTGGGGTCAAGTAAACCCAAAAAAATGAATTTTATATTTCATGTGGGTATCTTGTTTAGGCAGGGATTATTGTGGTGTGGGAATTTGGTTTATTTGGTACTTAAGAGTTGTAAAAGTGACGTTGGGAACAAATTCTTTTTTTGTTTGTTTTGTGCATTTGGATTTTTTTATGTAAAGTTGATTTGAACATGAATGATGTTCCCATATGCACTCCCAATGTGAACTTAGGGGATTTGTATTGTCCTTTGGCTTTAGTCCATGGTAATGATTGGCTTTGGCACGGCTAGTGAGAAAAGTCTGGCTAATTATAATTTGTATATTTGGTTCTGTCTCCCAAACAAAAGTCTATGTTGTTATTGTTTAAGTGTTGATTAATGAAGTTTTAGTGGGACATTTCTGAACACTGAAATAAATGTTGTTGATTGAATGTTGATTAGTGGAAGATTGATTGGAAAGAGAGAGTGCAATTTATTGATTGTTTATGAGGGCTTGTTGTTTATGTAATATATTGGGTGTTAAACAATTTGTTTTTTAATTAAATAAAGTTAGATTAAAAAAAAAAATTAGTTCAAAAGGAATTACATATAGAAGAGGAAAAGATTCAAAACAATGTATATAAGTCTTACAAACTAGAAGAATTATGCTGGAAGAATTATGCCCATCATATAATAGAAATGACTATTACAATAGTCTTGCTTTAAAAGAGAACTATTAACATGTAGCAAATACAACAACATAGTGGCAAGATGGAAAGAGTGAGACTTATAATCTAAATTTGAATAAACTTTGCAGTCATCTGGAGCATCGAATATCCCCTTCATGAAGTTGTAAGAATTGATGTTTAATCTTCTCCAAGTGTTTCTTATGCTTTGTCTCTTCCTTAGTGCCACCTTTTAGCTAAAAACACAAAAATATAAACTATAGAATGATGTTAACGTAAAACTTTAGCATTTTTAAAACATCGATGAACATCTACTTTTCCAAATGTTAAGCAAATTAGTTTGTCTTATAAAGTCAGCCACCAAATTATTTTGAAGACCAATACCCAAAATAGCTTCCTTCTAATATAACACATGATCAAAAATAGCATAGAGATGACCAAAAACCGCATTCCATTTTTGTTTTGCCCAATATAGTCCCAAAAAATATTCTTCAAACTTTCATTATGTTGACAAAAAAGTTCATTTTGTTGGCTGAAGTTTCAAAATTTTCAATGTGTCCCCTACTGGTAGTTTATGATGCAAAATTTTCCAAGTCAAAATCTAAGCATTAGCCTCAACTTTAGATTTCCAAATTTGAGCACTCAAATTCTTCCACTTCTTTTCGTGAAATTTGCATTTCTATTTCTTATTGAGTCTTGCATTTAGTGTCATTATTGTTAGTAATTTTAAATAGATATTTTTCAAAGGGAAACTATAGAACTAATGATTACCAAGTCATTGCCAATCTTTGAAAACATTGCAACATAAGGGAGTATAAAGATTCATGAGTAATTCCATAGGAACGAAAGACTTCACAAAAATTACAAACCCTTGAATTTTGTTATTTAGTTTAAAAGAGTTCTTGATATATTTCCAATTATACCAATCAAGAGTGTTAAAGTCTCAAATATCCCCAAAGTGTTGTACACCCTTGTTGAAAAGATAAATAGCTTGCTTTGGAAAGGTAACAGCCAGAGGTTGCCCATGATACTGAACAAGTTTGTTCCACCAGATAGACGAAGTAGAAAAGTTGAAGCCATGTTGCAGGGAATCCCACCTCCAGTTTAAAATTTTACATACTTGTTGCCAAGCCTTCTAGATTGACTAAAGAGGAAATGATGCCTTAATGTGAAAGAAAGGTGTAAGTAACGCCTTATCCAACCATTCAACTCCTTGCCACTTATTATTCATAGCAACATGAACAATTTGTTGGCGAAACAAGGATTTTCCATTGTTCCTCTCCAGATACAACTCTTACTATCCACTTCGCTAATAAGGAGTGTCCTTGTGATTTGGGATCAACCAGGCCTAACCACCTTTGTCTTTAGGTTGTATATAATGCAACCAAGATGTGGTTTTGAAACCAACCTTACCATCCCAATTAGTCCATAAGAATTGCTGAATGATTTTATTTAAATCTTCATATCCTTTTCTAGATGGCATCCAACATGAAGAATAATAAACATGAGAGGCCAAAAATATCCGATTAACCACTTGGATTGTACCAACAAGTGAAAGATATTTGTTCCCCCAACTAAATATTTTATTTTTTAACTTGTTTATGAACCAATTCCACATATCAGACAACATGACACCCAATCCAAATGGGATGCCCAAGTAACAAGTAATTTGCCCATGCTTAATTTGCTTCCATTCTTTAGGAATCCATTGAGGAACTAGGATCATATGGATCATAAAAAAAATTGTTTTATGATGAGAAACCTTGGATCCTGAAACAACGCAATAAAAATTTGGAATCCACAAAACATTATTAATTTTTGTTTCAAAATTTTGAATGAAAAGCATATTGTCATCATCAAAGTGGGAACTAAGAATAGTTGTATTGTTGGGGATAGATATTTATTTAATAAAATTCATATGATTAGCCTTCTGCAATAAATAACCTAATGCATCAACAACAAGAACATAGAGAAATGAGGATAAAGGACACCCTTTCTTGATAGAGCATTACAAAGGAAAAGGATCACTCAAGGAATTATTGAGAACCAATTGGGCATTAGCATCTTTGAACAACATATGAACGTGTTTACATATCTTGGGACCAAACCCCAACCATTGCAACATTGATAAAACTCCACCTCATTATGTCATATGCTTTGTCAAAATTTCCATCTTGACTAATAAAGCATTTTGTCTCCTCTATTGTGTCCATTCACTAGTTTCCTAGGATAGGATTAAATTATCGAGGATATATTTGCCTCTTAGGAAACCAATTTGTTCAAGTCGAACTATACCTTTTTCCACTAGTTTAATCCTTGTAGCTAAGGTTTTGGTAATAATTTTGTAAGAAGTATTAAGAAAGGTAATAGGATGCCATCCAGAAATAGAACCCACATTCTTACCTTTTGGGAGAAGTTTAATCAAACCTTTATTAATCTTAGTCCCCAAAGATTCATGTTTCAGTGATTCTAAGCATACGAGATAAAAACCTTCCTCGATATGTTGCCACATGATTTGATAAAAAATAATAGAAATTTCATCAAAACCGAGGCTTTATTAGGAGCCATTGAAAAATAGCATGTTCTAAGTCATCTAAAGATAGATCTCGATCAAGAATTTGGTTGTAATCAGAATCTAACTTTTTTGGTATGTATTCTTTGATGATATCTTCTACTATTGCTTGTGCATCCCGCCAATGAGGATCCTCTCTAAACAGTTTTTTATAAAAGTTATGAAACATATATTTAATATCTTCCAAATTGGTATGCACCTGTCCCAAATCATCTTCTATAGCTCCAATAAAATCCTTTTTTATGTTTGTAGCTTAAATAATTAAAGAAGTACTTGGAACCTTTATTACCCTCTTTATTCTAGTGTAATCTAGCCCTGATTTTAGCTCCTTGTCCTTTATATATATCAAATATGTGAATTTGAGTTTCAATTACAGCTATAGAAGTTTGGATCTTAATATCATTTGGATTTGAGTTAAGAAGGTTTCTATACATTTCTAATCTCCCTTGCAAAGATCTTTCCTTATGTTTGTGTTGCCAAGCTAATCTTTTACCAAAGGAGCAAAGAAAATTAGTACATTATGAAATAACAGCATTCCATCATTCCCTATAGGATTCCCCTTCTTTAGGTTTGGGGATGGAGTTCCAAATACCAACCAAAGCATAAACACATGAAGGGATTTTCAAATGTGATGTATTAAGATTAAAAGGTAAATGATACTTCACTCCATCAGTATTCAATAAAGTAACAGTACAAGTGATCAGGAAGTGATCTAAAAGACTAGTAGAATAGTCAACTTTTACACAATTCCCAATAGCATCTTGAAGTAATTGCAAGTTAGGAGAGATATTAAACCTATCAATTATGCTAAGTTTTTTATCCACCCCAAATCTGCAATTAGTCCAAGTGAACCAATTATTCTTGTGAGTGGAGCTTTTTTTGTGAATAGGATCTATAACTCCCAATGAATTATGATAATAAAGCCACTTATCAAACTCCTCATTATTTAACTTGGCGTGACTAAACCAGCTACAATCTATATGACTTTCCACCATATTAAAGTCACCTCCTATAACCTAATCAGCTTGAGGGATACTTTTGGTCATCCAATTCCATAACTCGCTTCTTTCTTTTTTAATGTTAGGAGCATAGATAGAACACAAACCAATGGGATGACCATTGATAAAAGAAAGGATCCAAGCATGGCTATGTGAAGGGACCTCTCCTTTATTAATGAAAAATGTGTTAAGCCAAGAGGAAATGCCAATAACAACCCCCCTCTTCCTTCTCTATGTGACATATAGAAGAAAACAACATCCCTCCATACATTGAATAGAGAAGAACCAAGACGAGAACCACTAAGTTTTACTTATTGTAAAAAGACAATATCAAGTTTCCATTTACTTCTAGCTTCCTTAACCTTATATTTGCAATGAGGGAGAGAAATCCCTCTTACATTCCAAGAAATAATTCTAAACTTCATGTTGAACCAGAGTTAGGAAGATCTTCCTCTTGTGGCAAGGCCTTGAATCGATTAGCAAGAGTGATATTATGTTCTGATTGCAATTGTTCCTTTTTAGCAAGAATTGCAGACTTAGACCTTTGCTTAGAAGGAGGCGAAAAAGAACCTTGTCTTGCTTATGGGGAAGGAGATCTTTGTCTTGTAGAAGATGAAGGAGAACATTGTCTCACAGGTGAAGATGGAGAATTCTTCTCAAGAAGATTCACATTATGATTAGGAGGTGATGTGGGGTAATTAGATAGAGCCAAGAAACCATTTTGATAATCAGAAACCCCTGAGGGTTCCTTCCTTTTCCTAACCATTCTCCACCATCTGACATAGTGACATTCTTATAAGACATAGAGGAATTCAAAATAGAGTTATTATTAAAAGTTTTTCTTTCCAAAATAACCTTGCCTTGTTGTTGCACATGTGAAGATTTTGTGGTAATCTTAGTGATTGGAGGAGGCATATGGTTTTGTTTTGGGATGAGGGTAGCTAACTCTTGAGCTTGAATAAATTTATTTTTCCTAGAAAGACAATCTCTTATCAAATGACCTTCTTGTCTACAAAAGAAGCAAGCATTTGGCTTGTTCAAGTATACAATTGGCTGATAAAACTCAAACCCCATACGTATTAATTTAACATTTTTAGGTAGTTGTTGATTAAGATTCATTTCCACACAAACTCAAGGATGAAACCTCAAACTAGGAAATTTATCTGTATTATTTTTACACCATATGACTCTACCAAGTCGTGTTACATTTTCTTTCAAGAACAGTCTAAAGGTAAGATTCAAAATGGGTAACTCTATCCATATTGGGCATTTGGACCTTGAAGGACCTTCTGGGTGGAACTCCAAGGTCCAGGCCTACAGGTAACATACCTTCCCACAAATAACCCAAGTGTCATATTGAAGCACAACTTGTGCAAGGTCAGTTGACTTGAATTTTCAAGACACATAACCTTTTCCCAACCCTCTCAAAGGCTCTATTTCCCAACCCTTGTTTTCCCAATTGATTTTGGCCCATTTACATAAAATTTTATTCAAAAGGAATTCCCCTCAAAAAAAATAAAATGACAAATTTATGTTGACATTCAGCGATGCAGTCAATCACATCATCGGGAAGCATAAATTCTAAATTTTTACCTTCTTCCTCGCATGCAAACTCCTTCAATTAATTATTAGCAATTTTTATTTATCTTCTTTGATGGTATCCAAAATATTTTCAACACTTTCAACAGCCATCTCAACACCTTCCATTGAACAACCCATCACAACATCATTTGATTTTTCCTTTGGACAACCCATCACAACATCATTTGATTTTGTAAGACCAGGGACATCAAAATGTGCAATACCCTTCTCCCCAACTACTACCCGTGCCTCAACCTTCAACCTCATGCCAACCCCATTCATCCTCCTATCTTGTAAAGAATGGTTTGGGTTGAGGAGCTCTGTTAGGGTTTGCGCATTTGTCTTTGAGTCATTTCCAACAAACACTTGACTCCTTGTTCTTTCACCTTCTTATTTGAAAGCACCTAGCCGCCTAAACATAGGAAATATGTATAATGTCTATTGCCACCTAAACACAGGAAATGTGCCCCTCACTTTCGATAAAATCTTTCAATGGCTAGAGACAAGGGTTGTCTCCGTTGTTGATCAAAATTTACACCTAATAATCTTCTGGCTGATGGTCTAAAATGGCGTTGGTCTATTATGGCGCAAGGGTTTAATTTCATCGTTGTTCTTTTACCGTTTCCAGAAAGCTCTCCACCCAAATAGTTCTCATTCATTCTCCTCTAAAACGAGACCAATGGGTGTTTTGTAATTGAAATTATAGTTTTTTTTGAATTGGGGATTAATTATGTTTTGTTTAGTTATTTTGGGTGTTTTGCAATTGAAATTATAGTTTTTTAATTGGGATTAATTCATTTTTGTTTAATTATACTTCTAGTCAAACATTATATTAGGGCGGTGTCATTTTAGTAATATATAAAGTTAAGTAAAAGAAGAAAACTTATGTGTATTTTTCACTTTAGGGAAGGTCATATTTGAATTGCATTCGTCATGTAGTCTTTTTTGTCTTAATGATATATGTTGATATTTAGGAGTTGACTTTGTTTATGTCTTCTTTGAAGAAATGAGACATACAAAACTAGGATAATTTATTATCAAAATAAATAATAAAATGTTTATTCTCCAAAATAAATATATAATATTACAAATTTGGCCTTTGATTTACACTTTATTCATTGAAATGTTGTATCAAATTCCAACTTTGACTTGGTGGTAATCAGAGTGTTTTGGTCTCTTGGACTTTATTAAAATCATGTTTCATTTATTAAAATAAGTTGGTGAGGGTTTTTCTCTCTTCACTAGGGGTGGAGTCAAACTTTGGTGCATTGTTGTTGATATCTCTCAATTTTAAACTTTGCAATATGAGGAGCATGATCCTTAAGTTGTGCGTTGTCTTATTGTGGTGTTCTTTTTTACTATAGTTATTTTTATCATAGATAAGATTATGAATCATATATATAAGGAGTGGGTTTGAACATGTGTCACATTTACTAATTTATCTCGTTTTAATAAGTGGAGTATTACTTACCAATATATTAATGTTCAATTAAAGTGGTGTCTATTCTAAGATATTTTTTTGTCTTGTTTGTGTATTGAAATATCTTAATTATAAAATATTTTTTAATTATGACAAGTGATGAATTACTTTGATAAAGAAGACAAGTTATACTTCATTTTCAACATTCTAAAATGTTTGTTGTGGATATGTTAATGTTCCATAATATTACAAGAATTATATATTATTTTGTCATGTTATTGGATATGCTAGTTGTATAGTTTTCACTAAAAATGAAGTTGCATATCACCTTAGTTAAGAATGAAGTTAAATGTATACTACAAACTTAGGAATA